>JAQQAC010002837.1:6913323-6977105 GCA_029783875.1 Phataginus tricuspis
CTGTGTGGGGGTGGGGGTGCCTCTGCAAGCCCTGGGGTCTGTGTGGGGGTGGGGAGACCTCTACAAGCCCTGGGGTCTGTGTGGGGCTGGGGGCACCTCTGCAAGCTGACTCCACGCTGAGTTGTGGGCACTGGCCTTGGGCCCAGAAAAGCATAGGCAATGTCAAAGAAAGAGTTCCTGAGGGCAAAAAGATGCCGCCTCTATGCACTGGGGTTTACAGAAGCAATCTGGGGTGTAATCCCAGAGGTTATCTACCCCATTTAGTGCATTAAGTGGCCTGACTGTTCAGGACAAAGGGTGCAGGTGAGAATTTATTAGGGTCCTTTCATTGCTCCCCTTGATTCTAAAGGTAGGAGTTTTCTGTTGGTAGTTTTTTTTTTAAACTAAAAATTAGTCAATTTTTGGAGAATCAAGAAAGATCTGAGCCCAAGATCTATGTGTAAAGCAGCATTTTCTGTGTTTGGGGTTTTCCTCTACTTAACTGAAGCACATTTTCACTAGTTAGCTTGACTTGTGAGAAAAGTAATGATCAGTACTTGAGGCTTCCTCACTGCCTGTGGCAGAATCAGGTGGCCTGCGTGACCGTGGCCGGGGGCTGGCTGCTGGTGCCAGTCATGCCTTTAATAGAAATAATTTGTGTAAATGAATTTAATTCTCTCTTTTAGTGGTAGTGGATATTTCCAAATTAATCCACCTAAATCATACACATTAGCACAAATCCAGATAGATAGCACAAATTCCATTGCCCTGGCCTGGAAACCTTAATGCTGGAACCCCATTCTCCAAGAACTGCTAGGTGTTTCCTTCCCGGCACGGAGATGCATGGTCTCTCCTTCCCAACTTCCCATAATGAGGAAGAATAATGGAGTCAAGGTACAGTGCAGGGTTTTCTGAAGCTGATTTTCTGGCAAAGCCTGGGACAGAGCAGCCATCACCTGTCAGGGCATTTTGTGACCTGGAGTCCTCCCCACAGCTGCTGGGAGACCTGCTGAGCTGGGATTCTGTCTGGAGATCTGGTTTTCTTTTATCAGAGACCCAGCTTGTCGTGAACTTGCACCTCCCAAATTCACTGCGGTCTTGCTTAAGGGGCAGGGTTCTCTATTCTGACTTTATAAATAGTAAAGTGGGGGGAGTTGGATTCAATATTTCATTTTGATTTGGCCCCTTTGACTCAAACCTGCTAAATTATCAACTACGTTTGCTGATGACTTTACAAAAGGGCTGGTATAAATGTCCCCAAGTGACCCCTGGCACAGTCAAGCAACATAGGAAGAGACCAAATTAGCAGGTTCCTTCTTCTGCTTCCATGATGAATAAACGGTCAGCAGCCTGAAGCCGTTTTTATTTTTTAACTGAAGTATCGCTGATACACAATCTTATGTTGGCTTCAAGTATACAACACAGTGGTTCAACAGTTACATTATTAAATCCTCACCCCCACTAGTGTGGTTGAAGTTGTTTTTAAATGCATTTTGTTGAACTTGTATTTTCCCTCACAAAATCACTAGAACACATTGCAATTAGTATGGAGTTTCTAAATATTAGCCTATGTAAAACCAGAACCTTATTACGCACTTTTGCTAATAGTAATTATTAGCATTTTCTTTGACAGCTGGACCATACAAATGTGACATGGTAGCGATAAGGGACACTGGCTGTGGGGTATCCTGGAACTCTCTGTACCATCCTTTCTGTAAGACTGAAACTAGTCTAAACTAAAAGTTATTTTAAAAATACTTTCTAGAACTTGGGGAATTGATTATCACAATAACATTGATTAATGGGACAACTGCTTTAACTATTTTTCTGGTGCATTTATCCCCAATCACTACCCTTACTCTTTCATCTGGTTCCTAACTGATCACTGGAAACACACCACGAGCCAAATACAGCTTTTTTGACATTAGTACTTTTTAAGGTGTCAGCATAGCACTTGATGGCAACTTGAAAGCTTTCAAACTATAACTGATCCAGATTCAGTTCAAGTTGGACCAGAAAATCTTGTTGGAAACAACCTTAGAGACCATAAGACTCATTTTACAGAGCAGGAAACCGAAGCACTGTCTCTGTCCATAGTAATGCAGAATGTCGGCCGCAATCTGATTCATGTCGCTCTGGATTCCATATCCCAAACTTGACTACTAAAATAAGTGGTTTTCAAACCTCCATGTGCACAGGACTCATCAAAGTCCTGAGCCTTAGGTCTGGGGAGGAACCCATGAATACGCATGTCCAGCAAGCCCCTCGGGGGTGTGGTGCTCGGACTTCTGGCAGGTGAAGGGACTCCCAAGGGTGTTTCCAGAAGGCAGCACCCGCACTCCACCACCCCCTATCTTCCTTCTGATCCCAGGTAATGTTTGTAACCCACTGCTAGATGCAGAACCAGCCAAGACGCCCAAGCAGTGCCCACAGGCCCAAGGATCCGGCCGACCTCATTAACACATGGCTCTAAAACTTCAAGTCTAAGTCATCACTGGTTCCCAACCTCGGCAGGTCCTTAGCAAAAATTACTATTAGCAAAAGTGCATAATAAGGTTTTGGCAGGACTCACCCAGGAAACTTTAAAAACTAGTGCTCGTATAACACAGAGAAGAAAAGTAGTGACTCTAGAGCATCTTACTATGCTGATGGACAGGGACTGCATTGGGGTGGGGGGGACTTGAAAATATGAGTGAATGTTGTAACCACAATGTTGCTCATGTGAAACCTTCATAAGATTGTATATCAATGATACCTTAATTAAAAAAAATACTAATGTTCATTCCCATCTCCCCAGAGATCCCCATGAGCCAGTTTAGCTGGAGAAAGGGGAATATATAGGAGCAGATCAGTGAAAAACAGTAGTGCCAGGCTGGAGTTCCAAGCAAAGCCCTCTTGGGGACTCCAAGGGAAGGTGACCTAACCAAGTGCAATAATCATCATGAAGACACTTGGCACATAGTAGCTGTGCAATACGAGTTTGATGCCTTCAACTGTTAGATTCTCAGAGGCCGATCTTTATTTAGCACACTCCATATTTGCTCTCCTGCGATTGTTGCACCATCAAAACCTGGGAATGACCTAAATGTCCATCCATAGTGGATAAATAAACTATATGGTCGGTGTAGACATTTACGCACGTCAACGTCTGCAACAGCAATGAGATGAGCAGACCCTGCCGTATGCAATGCAAAATGAACTCACACCATAATGCTGAGTGGAAGAAGCCAGACACAGTGGATACATAAATATTGATTTACATAAAAAGTTCAGAATCAGACAAAAATAAGATTAGAATCACAATCCTGGTTACTCTTTGGGAGAACGGGAAGTGGAGGAGGAAGAATGGAAGAATGGAAAAAAAGGCCTGGGGAGGGCTCTGGGTGCTTGTAATGCTCTATCTCCTGATCTGGGTGCTGTTAAATATGGTTTGTGAAAATTTTTGAACTGTGTACTTAGGATTTGTGTGCTTTTCTGGGTGGATAATGCTATGAAATGAATCACGTTCCCTCAAAATGTGTATTAGCTCTAAACCCCAATGTGATTGTCTTTAGAAACAGGCTCTTTAAGGAGGTAATTAAGGTTAAATGAAGTGATCAGAGTGTTGTCCTAATCTAACTGGACCACTGCCCTTATAAGAAGAGGAAGAAACACCAGGGATGCAAACAGACAAAAGGCCATATGAGGACACGGGGAGAAGACGGCCATCTGCAAGCCAAGGAGAGAGGCCTCAGGAGCAGCCACACCTGCCGGCACCTCCATCAGGGACCTCCAACCTCCAGAGCTGTAAGAAATAAGTGTCTGTTGTTTAAGCCACCAGTCGGTGTGGTATTTTGTTACAAATTATATATTTCAATATAAAGTTAAAAAAATTGAAAGTTCCCACTCAGCCATTACAAAAGAAGGAAACCTTGTCCTTTGCAAATAATGTGGAGGGACCCAGAGGGTATAATGCTGAAATAAGACAGAGAAAGACAAATAGCATATGATTTCACTTGTATGTGGACTCTAAGAAACAAAACAAACAGATAAACAAGAAATAGATGCATAAATACTGGCAACAGATTATTGGTTACCATAGAGGAGAGAGGTGGGCAATGCATGAAATAGATGAAGGGATAAAGAGGTACAAACCTCAAATTATGAAATAAATCCCACAGGAAAGGAAGTACAGCATAGAGAATAGAACCAATAATATTGTAATGTCTTGGTATAGTAATGGGATAACTGGTGAGCATTTACTAATGTATATAATTATGGAATCACTCTGTTGTACGTCTGAAACCAATAGAATACTGTATATCAACTATACCTCAATAAAAAAGATAAAATTTTTTTAAAGAATTGCATGTTCCCCGGGTTATCCTAATATAAGTACAAGGTTGAGAATCACAGCATTAGCCCAAATGCTACCCGAGTGAGACCCTTCCTTATAATCAGGTGCAGAGAACCAGAATATATACAAGTTGGGCTACGGAATGAAGGAGCCGTGGGCTTCTCTGTCTCATTTTAAGGGCATTACTGTTTCTTACAATCAGGCTATATTTTATCATTCAAAAAACCTTCTAGGTCACCGAATGTTTATGAATGTCTATGACACATACTATATATACTATCCTTCTATTTTTAGTCATAATTTTGAGATATAATCACCGTACCATAAAGTTTATCCTCTTAAAGTGTACAGTTCAGTGATTTTCAGTATGTTCACAGCATTGTATAAGCATTATCACCAACTCCAGAGCATTCTCATCACACAAAAAGAAACCCTGTACCCGTTAGCATTCACTCCCCATTTAATCATTAGGGAAACACAAATCAAAACCACAGTGAGATCTCAAGTCACATCCACTAGGAGGATCATAATAAAAAAAGACAGACAGTAACAGGGTTGATGGGAATTTGGAGAAATTGGAACCCTCATACATTTCAAAATGTTAAACAAAGATCATGGGATCCAGCAATTGTATTCCTAGGTATATGCCTGAGAGAATTGAAAATGTATGTCCACACAGACTTGTACAGGACATTCACAGCAGCTTTATTCACAATACCGAAAACTGGAAGTAATTCACATGTCCATCACTAGGTGAATGGTTAAACAAAGTGTGATATATGGAGTACTACACAGCACGTGGGTGCATCTCTCAAAATCATTCTGTCAAGTAAAAAAAAGCCAGACACACAGGAGTACTACAATATGATTCCATTTGGTAAAATGCCAGAAAATGTGAACTCATCTAGAGTGATTAAAAAAAAAACAAAACAGATTCGTGGTTGCCTGGGATTGGGGCAGAGGGAAGGATAGATACAAAGAGACCAAGGAATCTTTCGGGGGTCATGGGACTGTCCTTGATTCTGATGAGGTTTCAAGGGCGATGCATTGTCAAAACTCAACCAAGGGGATGCTCAACATGGATGCAGTTTGCAGTACATAAGTGTATTGTTTTTTTTAAAGGAAGAAGGGTTTTTCTTCTTCCTTTAAAACTCAGTGTCTCAGGGAAGTGGCTCCAGCATTCCATGTGGGCGAGATTAAAACTTAAAGGGAGATGGTGCCAGGCAAAGTGATGGCCCCACAGGTGTCTGCACCCTAATTCCTGAGGCCCGTTAGCAGCAAAGAGAGGCTGGGAGAACTTTCAGGAAGGAAGAGAAGGCCATGAGCCCAGACATGCGGGCGCCTTGAGAAGCTGGAAAGGGCAAGGGACCCGCTCTCCCCTGGAGCGTCTGGAAGGAACGGGCCCTGACCGCACCTTGATTTCAGCCCAGGTGACCTGCGTCGCCATTTGACCTGCAGAACTATACAAGGATGAATGTATGTTGTTTTGAGCCGCTCCTAACTGTTTGGGATTCCTTGTTACAGCAGCTGCAGGAAGCTAACCCAGAGTTCTGCCTGGGCTCTGCAGGGAGACTCTGCATGGGGGTCCACCTTCCCCGTGCTGTGAGTGGTTTTCTTTCTCATTGGTGTCTGTCTCCAGCAGTGGACGGACAGTGGTGCCCATGTTGGGGTCACCCAGGGTGAGCTTGGGGCGGCACCGAGGCCCAGTCAGAATCCAGTCCAGAGCTCCTGTGGTTTCATCACGCCACACATGCCTGCCCCCGGCCCCAGCACCAGCCTGCCTCCTGAGGGCCCCGAGCTGGCCTGCCGAGACATTCCTCACACCTAAGCCCTCTGTCTTATCCTCAGCAAGGCTGCTGCAACTGAAACTACCCCCCGCCAACCAGCAACCCCTGCCCCGAATTGCCATCTCGTTCCTCTGAGGATTTTACATGTCTGCAGACCTGGGCTCAGCTTAAACTACAAGCTTCCAGCTCCCCATGCAGAAACATTCTTTCTCCAGAAACGGGCAGACGTAGGGGCCGTGGAGGGCCACTGAGAGGTTGTTTATGATATCAAGAAATTGGAAGCAACCTGCATGTCCAGAGTCAGGGGACTGATAAATAAATATGGCCCATCTCTATCAGGGGAGCACCAGGCAGCCACTAGAAGGAAGGAGAGAGCCCTGTGCCTGGGGACCTGGAAACCAACCTGCCCCCTGCAGCCTGTGCATCAGGGACAAGTAGGCCGGGGTTAGGTGGGCAACCGCCAACCAAACAGCCTGCCCTCTGACCCTCCGTCCGGCCCTGCACCAGCCGCTGCTCCTCTCCCTGAAGGGGGACCACGGCCATTTACCCTGCAACGCCACCGTGAGGTAAGCACATGCAGGGCCAGGCACACAGCGTTACTTGTTATTCTCATAAACGAAACAGCCGAAACCGAGTTGCAGAGTAACATGCATGGTGGGTTGTCTTCTCATATGTAGAGACCTGCAGGTATTTCTGAGCGAACTGGAGAGGCAAACCAAGCAGCAGGGCCGGCTCCATGGGTGTGTCAGCCACGCAGCTGCAGGGACCCCGAGCTCAGAAAGGCCCTGTGCCCCAGTGGGTGCCGTGCTCAGCTGTCACCATCCTGAAATTCTTAGTAATTTTTTAACAAGAGGCCCCTCAGCTTCGTTCTGCACCAGGCCCCACCATTATGTAACCCATCCTGCCAGGGGGACTCAGAGCCGACTGTTAGCAATGAACCTCCGCGGGAAATGGGACTGGGGGAGGGTCAGCCGGCAAGGGCCTCCTGGAGCCTTCCGTGTGGCACCGTGCTCACAAGTGCTTGTGCTTGTGTGACTTGCGTGTGCATATCCAGAACCCAAGTGGGGAGGCCGAGGGAAAATCTAGCCACCTGGTGGGAAGAACGTCCGGATGGGATTCCGCCTCTGCCAGCTGGCAAGGGACCTACTCCCCTCAGATAAATCATTACTCTGCTGAGACCCACCTTCCTCCTGGGAAGGACTGGTAGCTGGGAGGGTAAAGGTGCTCTGTCTGTAACACCTGTTCTGGTTCTTTTGTTTTTTTATACGTAGTCACTACAATGGGGAGGGAGGGGCGGGCTGTGGCGTGGGGGGCACTGAAGCTGACAGCATGACCTGATTCAAATCCCGGCTCAGCCGCTTCCCACTTACGCGCAGACCCTCTGTTTTGTCCTCGTGTGCCTCCGTTTTGTCGTCTATAAATGGGAACAGTATAGAGTAACAATCCCTTATTATCGATTCTGAAGCCCCCAAAGCTCTGAAAACAGAAAGTGTTTAAATTCAGCACAGACTCACTTGGCAAAATCTCTGACCTGCACAGACCTGAGGCTACGGTCTCCATCCCCTCCCCGACCCGCACTCATGGATTTGGTTACGGGGGCAGGCGAGGTGTCTCTGGTCCCCTCTGTGGCTGTGATACGGGGCGTGGGCCTGGTAGCTTTCTATCTTCTGAACACTCCACATTCTGAAACCCATCAGGCCCCAAAGGCTGGGATGAGGGAGGGTCGATCTTCATGCCCCACGGGCCAGGGTGAAGTTCTGACACCAGGCGGTGGGTCAGGGGCCCATGCAGTGCTAGGTGTAGGGAGTGGACCCGGGAGCAAGTCGGTTGATATTGTTACTTTGTGTTGTCAGACAGATTGGGTTGGGTTCAAATCCCATCTCTGCCCCCTTTTCATCTGGGTGAGCTTGGGCACCACACACAAGGTCTCTGGGTTTCCTGAAGTGAGGGGCGCTGATGTCCCCATAATAGTTCATTTTCAGGGTTGGCAACAATGGAGTGAAGAGCCGAGTGGCCCCTCCAGACATGCCCACAACCAGGGAGAGGTCTGGGGAGAGGACTGCTCAGTTAATTCACAGGAGCAGAGAGAGGGGCCCCCCGCCCCCTGCACTGAGGCGGCCCCAGGTGCTCCAAGCTGGAATCTGGCTGGCGTCAACTGCACAGAGGACCCCAAGGCCACCATGGCCAGGGGCTTTGGTGCCTCTGCTGCTCCTGATCGTGCGGTGAGGGCCCCGCGTTTCGCTCTGGGAGAGAGGTCTGAGCGTCACGCCAAGTTCCACCCGAAGCCTGCAGGCCTGGTCCCACTCGGCCCTGCCTCCTCTCTCTCCCTGGCTTACCACCTGTCTTGCCAATGGGTTTCAGCCCCAGGCAAGTTCACTATGGATTCAATGTGACCAAAGAAATGACAGTCGAACATTTTATAAAGGGTTATACCCAACTTTATTCCCACGGTGGCAGGTCAATCACTAGAATCCTGTCTACTCAGAGCAAGTCTGCAGGCAGCAAGCCGGTCTCTGTCTCTGGGCCTCTCTACCCCTGCAGCCATCTCAGTCTCTGTCCTTGGTGCTGCCACCACTCCAGCCTCTGCTCTGCTCTCCTGCAGCCTTGCAGCCGTGCCACCGTGTCACCCAGAGCACTGGGCGGAGCTCTTTATATAGAGTCCATAACGAGGTACTGCCCACACCCGTGTAGTGAGCTAGCCGACCAGGGCCAGGTGAGAATCCCGGCCCAGGAACCTTCACCTTATCCACACCACCCTGCCTCCAGCTCAGTCCTACCCTTGGACCCAGGCAAGGGAGGTGTGGGCACTGCCACCCCCATGCCTCTGGGGCCCCCCAAACTTTAGATCCCCTTGTTCAAAGGGCATCTTCCTGGTGTCTGGGACTAACAGGGGCCAGAAGTGCCATTTAGGTGGGACACCTTAAGCTGCCAGATGCCCTGAGGAGTTATGGTCCTTGTGCTTATGTGGTCACCCCAGCAGGGGGCTTGGTAAACGGGTGGCTCCACTGGCCGGTATGGCATTTCTCCTGTAGGGTCCCATGAGATTGGGCTCCAAGGATGGTGTTGATGTGCTGATTCTGGATTCCTCGAAATTGTTTACATGGACAGGAACCCCTCTTAGCAGCTCAAATGTCACCTCCTCCAAGGGGCTTCCCTGACCTTCCTCCTTATTCCGACCTATTTGCATTTCCTTTGCAAGACTGTACGTCAGGGACGGAAGCCCAGTGGGACTAGGCCTTTGGATGGCTCCTGTTCTGGCAACCATCTGGTCCGGTCAGGGCCCGAGTTTAGCCCTGACCACTGCCTGGGGTCGGCCTGGCTGCTTCCCCTCTGCCCCCTCGGGGCCTCCCTCACCACCCTGCCCAGCTAGCTCTCCTTCAGCTGTTAGTTCGAGCGCCACTTCCTCCAAGAAGCCTTACCTTCCCACGGCACCAGGCCCTTCCATCTGGCACCCTGGCGCCCCTGGGCCGTCTGGATGGCAGGGTGGGCTTGCTCCCCATCCCCCATGTCTGCACCTCAAGGCTCGACACTCAGGAGGCTCACCTTTTTACAGATGTTTGTTGAATGAATGAATGAATGAAAAAAAGTCACAATTGTTTAACAAAATGGGGATCATTATGGGCATGCTGGTTTTGTTTTTAAGGCTGCTTCTCCGTTATGTCCCACATCCTGAGCATTTTTCCTCATCATTTAATATTCTTCTACATGATTTCTGATGGCACAGTTTTTTCCTCTTTGGTAACTTTTTAAGCAACCCCCTGCCGATAAGCACTTACGCTTCACTCAAGTGGGCCACGTGTGTAAGGTGCTCTCAGCTACAGGCTCAGCTAAACGGAGGGTGGGTCCTAGGAAGTCCTGTGTGTGGGAGGGACACTCAGAACACACTTCTGGCAGGTTTGAAATGTCTCCAGCCTGTGCCTTGGGGTGAGGTCCAGTTCCCTGCCCCAGTGGCTATGGGGGAGAGGGGGAGTAGCTAGTTCTGATACAAGAACCCCTCTGGGCACTGGGATTTTGAGTTCAGAGAAAGGGACTTGGGTAGGAAGGAGGGATCATGTCAAAAAAGGAAAGACCTTATGCTGTCTCCTGGCCTCTCTCCATCACGAGGCTGCTGTCCCTCCCCCACTATGGCCCAGCCCTCTCGGGACCCAGAGGATGTCTCCCCTCTCAACAAGGAGCCCATGCAGTCGGGCCTGGAAGGTTGAGAAGGGGGTGACCCCTGTGCAAAGGCCACAGCACGAATGTCACCACCTACTGCAACCCGCCCTGGGCCGCCCTTACAAGGCTCTCACCCCCTGTACTCCCTGCCTCTCTTCACCACCAGCGCTGGTGTCACGGGCGTGCGACCTGCTTGGCCAAAGAGGTCCCACACTTGGTTTAATGCCCTGCTTGAAAGGTCACCTTGAAATTCTTCAGAATCTTTTAGCAAGGACCCGCATTTTCATTTTGCACAGAACCCTGCACATTTGGTAGCCAGTCCTGCCCCCACCCATTCTCTGCTGCCATCCGGCCACATGGACCCTTTGGTTTCTTCGCCAAGTCAGGCCCAGAGGGTCTGGCCTCAGATTCCTCGTCAAGCCGCAAGCACGGCACCTCAGAGCCATGGGCTCCCCACGTCACCTGTGCGGTGGGCCACTTGGAGGTCCCCCGCCAGAACCGAATGCGCTGAGCATGGGAGGAACACTCAGATCCGTGCCTGCGCTCGGTAAGTGCTGGTTAGGGGCATTCCCACTCAAGATCCCAGAACTTTCCAGAACTGTTCTTGCCTAGCTAACACCCATAGAACAATGAACTCTTACAACAGGATCTGGCCAGGACTAGAGGGCAGATGGAGTAGAGGGAGGAGGCTGGAGTCAGAAGGTTCCACCGAGATGTGCAGGGTGATAAAGTGGAAGAAATCAACTCAAACCAGCTTAGCCAGAGAGGCGCCTGTCAGAGGAAGGTGGGAGACGGCCTGGTTGAGCCTGGAAAAAGCCTCCCTTCACCCCCTCCTCCCTGTGCCTCCCAGAGCCGAAGGAGCCCTGAGACCGGGGAGCCTTCAACTCTGCTGGTGCCGCTAATAGGACAGGGACTGGGCTGGACGCTCAGAACCAACACCTGCTCTGTCAGGAGGATAGGCAGGGGACAGGAACCGCAGCTCGGGGGCAGGAGAAGAAGCTAGTGGGTCGGACCCACTCTGATCAAAGCATAAAGTTTGGAGAAAAACAGGCGCAACAACGGGTCTCACTTTAGCTGTGGCCACCAACCTCTTGGGGCCTTCTGCGGCCAAAGAGGCCCTGTCCTTGGCTCCCAGAGAAACTTTCCACTTCCTGTCCCCATGTCCCATTCTCACACCTCCTCCCCTCGCCTCTCAGTGGATGAGCCTCCTTCCTAATTAATAGGGGGAAGAAAAGGTCAGGAGACAAGGCCACATATACCCACGTTATCGCCATCAGCCTACAGACAGTTTCCCCTGCCCCTGCCCTCCTGCCTGTCACTGCAGCTGGACTGCGCCCACGCCCACCAGGGGCCAGCGCCTCCACCGTGCACCTGGTCCCACCCCGGGACCCCATCCGGCAGCTGCCCCTGCTCTGCTTCGTCACCGTTTCCCTTTCTCCTTCACTGCTCCCACCAAGCTGTTTTCCCCCATCCGAAGACATCTCTAGGGTGTAAGGCATTTACTTGTACAACTCTCAGAGGCTTTGGAAGTTTTCAAAATATCAAGTTAAGGGTCTGCCTTCTCTCCCTCTACCCCTTTCCTTCCTTAACAACTCAATCGAAAGGCACGGGAGGGAGGGGCAAGCCATGCGGCAGCTGTCTTGGGTGGCCAGGTGTGGGTGTTCGTCACAGCCAGGTGAGGAGGGAGTCCCACAGAAGGGCGGCCTGGTGGGCCTATCAGAGGCGGGGAGGTGGAGTCCTTGCATGGGTCCATAGCCCAGAGAATGAGGGAGGCAACGTGCCGGGTGAGGGCGCAGCCGCCTGATGCGGGGTGTGGAGCCCAAGCAGATGAGGTGGGCGCCTGGTCTCCATAGCACTTGCCCCCTGCAAGGTAGGATGGAGGAACTTGTTTCTTGTTTATTTCTGTATCAACCCCTCCCCCACTAGAATGCAGCGGGGGCAGGGGGTCAGCTGGGCACCCATATCTTCGGTGCTTAGGGTCCTGTCTGGTGGCACATAACACCATGTGTGCATGAATGCTTGAGACCTGTAGCCCCCCTGCCCTTGACAGCCACCTAGACGGGGAGGCTTGGTGACACCTGCATCTGGTTGAGGAAGGAAGACAAGTGAAGTGTGAGGTGGGTTTCAGCCTTGGCCACGGAGTTGGGGCGGGGGGTAGAAGAGGGACAGCTTTCACTGAAGCAGGAAGGAAGTGCAGGACCGGGCTGGTTCCGCTAGAGGGGACGGCCAGGTGCCCGGCGGGCGCTGCGCGGCGGCGCTGAGCGGGGTGCAGCCTGGGGCCACAGCTGCGCAGAGTCCCAGAGGCCCAGGGGAAGAAGCAATGGCCGGGCTGGGCGGCCCAGCACCAAGCCAAGCGGGGAAGAGCGGCTCTGGAATAATCCTCCTCTTGAGTGTGGGAACTGAGACAGAAATAGAAAGTTCGGGTGAACCTACAGTGTATTTTCCACAAAATGAGCTGGCTGCCTCCATACCCGCCCCAAACCACCCGCAGCCGAAGCACAGCCACACGGGCGTTTATGCTCATTTCCGCATCCCAGGAGGAAGTGCAGCAGGGAAGGAAAGTGATTTCCGAGTTCTGTGTTTCACTAGTTTGGCGGAATGACGACACACCTTGGCCAAACCTGCAGCAGGGAGCGCGCGCGGAGCGCAGAGGTGGCGCGGCCGGGACAGGGGCGGCGTTTCCCAGCTCCGTCGGCAGGTGGCGCCGTGCTTCCCTGGAGCCACACCCCGAGGCCCCGCGCCTGGGGGCGCGGTCACCCCGCGTGAGCCCGGGGCGCTCCACGGCGGCGCCGGCACTACCCCTCAGCCCCTTTGTCGGGGTGCAGACTTGCAGGCCCCCAGCCCTCCAGGTGTGTACGTGTTTGTACATCCAAAGCTGGCCCCCAAACCTGAGGCGCCTGGAAATCCTCACGCCCGCTTCCAAGAGACTTAAATTCAAATCCCTGTTCAGCCATTTAATGCCGGGTGAACTTAAGCGTATGGCTTTGCCTCTCTGTGCCTCTGCTTTCTTTTTTTATTTTTTATTTTATTTTGTTATTATTTTTATTAAGATATTATTGATATACACTCTTATGAAGGATTCACATGAAAAAACAATGTGGTTACTACATTTACCCATATTATCAAGTCCCCACCCATACCCCAGTGCAGTCACTGTCCTCGGGTGCAGTAAGATGCCACAGATTCACTAGTTGCCCTCTCTGTTTGTGCTACACTGTTTTCCCCGTGACCCCCCACACCATGTGTACTAAACATAATACCCCTCAATCCCCTTCTCCCACCCTCTCCACCCGCCCTCCCACACTCCTCCCCTTTGGTAACCACTAGTTCCTTCTTGGAGTCTCTGAGTCTGCTGCTATTTTGTTCCTTCAGTTTTGCTTCGTTGTTATACTCCACAAATGAGGGAAATCGTTTTCTGCCTCTGGTTTCTCACCTGTAAAAAAGGAGTCTAGTCCTGACCTCACACGGTGGTGTAGGGATTAAACTGGATAATGCCAATAAACACATATACTGAGCTCTCACAAAGGGTCAGGCATTGTTCTAAGCACTTTACTACATGTATTAATTCATTTTTATAGTTCCCTGTTACATAGGAGTTACTGGGGACCAGAGGCGGAGCCTCCTCCCCAAAAGAAAGGAGGTCAGGCTCCCCACTGGTCCCTGGACACCACCCAGAGTCGAGGCGCTACCCAAAGGGATGCTGGAGGCTGAGGGCCTCTTGTTCCCAGTCCTGCAGCCAGCAGCCCACCCAGAGAGGGAGCAGAGACCGCTGGTGGGGCGGGACCCCACCACCTGGAGAGCATTGGAACCCCTGAGACAGCGGGTGCCTCCTGTCCTGTCCATACTGGCTTCTGCTGCACTCTGACAGTGCCCAGAGGTGTCTGGGAAAAGTGTCTCTGGCGGCAGGAGGAGGGCATGGTGGTGTGCGGGGGGTGAGTGGGCCACGGCACAATACCACGGTTTCAGCATCCAGGTCTGTGGGCAGCAGGGTCTTCCACAGAGGGCAGCCAGGACTGGCAGGCCCGGAGATCTGGATGTGAGAGCTCTGTGGAATGTTGGGGGATGCCCAGGCGTAAAGAGGTGGTAGTCGGGAAGTAGACGTGGGTAGCAGAGTGTGCCGAGGCACAAGGTGAGCCTCTTGTGGGCCAAGCCTCAGATCTCTGGGAGCCCCGAACTGGGAAAGGCTTTGGGGAATTGTGGGGAGAGTCCCCAGGGGCCCCGTTTGCCTGCTGGGTCTGTCCCAGTGTGGAACAAGCAGGGTGAGCCCGGCTTCCTGTCCCTGGGCCAGGGGACAGCTGGGGCCCAGTGGGGCCTTGGAAAGAACTCCCCACCCTGTCACCTCACTCTACCCAGGCCACCTCTGCTCCTGGGGGTCTCATCCTGACAATGCCTCTCAGGCTCAAAACTATGGGCCTGGGGCCACCCTGAGTCCAGGCCTGGGAGGGAAAGCGGGTTCTGAACTCACCTGAAGTTCTGGGTCCTCTGGGCTGTCAGCCGCTGAGGTCATAAATACCTGATGGTGTGGTGGAGGTTGGTGCCCACCCTCTCCTCCGTCGGGCCCACTTCCTGTCCCTGGTTGCCCCTACTCTTGTCCGACAAAGGACCAGGGCACTTGGTCCTTCTAGCTCACACATTCCAGGAACCAGAACCTCAAGGGAAGGCTCTCAGCAGCTGGCCCTGCTCCCCTTTCTTACCACCAGCTTCGAGGCACTGAGATGAAGGAGCCAGAAATAGCTCTCCTCGTCCTGCCTCCCCCCACCCACTGTGCGTGCACAGGCCCAGAACAAAAACACCCCACAAATAGAAATCAAAGCCTGAGAAAGAACCAAGGAGCCATGACCCAGCCTTGAGAAAAGCTGTGTGGCCCTGGCCAAGTCACTTGACTTCTCTGGGTCTACTTGCTCATCTGTAAAATGGGGGTAATTGTACTTATCTTGAGGAGTTGTGAGAAGGTGAGAGAGGTAAAATGCAGGATGCAGGTGTGATGTGTGATCTGAAAATAAGCCCTGGTGGCCGAAGGGTCCTTACTGGGTTCTCCCCTCCCCGCCCCCTGCAGCCCGGGCTGGGGCTGCCCCCTTACCACTTTCCTGCACGGCTGCGGGTGGAAGGGGGCCTCCGCATGTGCCTGGGTAGCGCTGCTGCAGGCTCGCTCTCGGGCTTCCACTTCCTGTTTTTCTCCCCGGTGCATTTTGCACCATACCTCTTTCATCAGAGCGAGCTGGGGGGAAGGGGGTGGGGAGGTGGAGGTGCCTAGGAAAGAAACCTGGGGGCCACCATGAAGCTGGGAGGACGAGTGTGCTGGGTGTGCTCTGCTGTCCAGCTGCCAAGCTCGGGACTCTGTGACCTCTGGCTCAGCTGGCGGCAGCGGGACCTGGCAGGTTGGTGGGGGAGCCCTGGGAGGCTGGGAGGCTGGGAGGCTGCGGGATGGGAGGGGGGGGGTTTCGTTCCCATCCTCCATCTAGAAACGGCAATTTTTCCTGGGCTTGGGGTGGGACCTAGGGATGGATGCATCTGGGCTGAACCCACATCTCTAGTGATATGAGGGGTCAAGATGCTGCTGGGAAAAGTGGGTCCAGCCTCCCTGAAGCTGTCAAGGCCTTTGAGCATCCGGCTCCAGGGTCACTGGGTGTCAGGCTCCTGCTGGAAGGAAATGGAGCTGTTCCCACACTGGCTGGGACCACAACCTTTGTCCTTCACTCTCCCTTGGCTACAGATCCCGACCCTTCCCCTGGGCAAAGGCTGATTTGTCCAGCCACAACTGTGTCTTTCATTCATTCATTCGGCATATCTACAGACTCACTTGTAAGACTCCCTGGGCACCCGACACAGAGCTCACGGCCAGGATGCTAGCCCAGATCTGTGCAGAGTCCCTGCACCCAGGTTGCACCCGAGCCCACAGGCAGTCACAGTGCTGCAGTGGGGGATGGCACAGCCTGGAGTAAAGTCCCCTCCAGACATGGGGACCAAGCAGGTATTATCTGTGCTGAATAGCCAGGCAACTAAAGTGGTGCAGGTCAGAAGAAAGAGTCAGGAAGGGAACTCCAGACAAGGGAACAGCATGAGCAAAGGCCCAGAGTCAGAGACAGCCTGGCTCTGTGGAGCTGCAAGTCACAGCTCATGGTGCAGCATGGAGGGCAGGTGGGGGAGTGGGGGCCTGGGGGAGATCAAGCAGGGAGCTAGCTGGGTTTGCTCCCCTGACTCCTGGATGCTTACCTTGTTCTCAAGCCAGAGCCCCCTACCCCAGTATACAGGTTGCTGTCCCAGCATTCGAGTGGTTCCAAGGATCAGAAACAGCCCCCATTAGCTCAAGCAGGACAGGGGATTTTATAGTGAGGGTACAGGGTGCTGTCTTGAAAACAGAGATGCAGCCCTGCTTTGGGGCACTGGAACCAGGCAGCCCCTGGACAGCTTCTCAGCACTTCTTTCCTGTCCCCATTTGTCCGCCTGCCTCACACCCCTCATGCTGATGGGTCCTGGATCCCTTCAGCCAGTGAGAACTATTTCCAGGTGCCAAACCCTGGGAAGGAGGCGACTTGTTCTGTCTTGGATCAGGGTCTCCCTTCTGGCCCATCAGCCATGGCTAGAGATCAAGTTTATATGCCAAATGTCTGTTCTCATGACTATGTGTGGGAAGGTTATTAGAAAAGAGGGCCGGACAGACAGCCTAATAGCCTCAAAGTCAGTAGTGTGCACACTAGGCCGTCCCATGCTGTCCTGCCCAGCACAGACCCCCTTGCTTAACTCCAGATACCTCCATCCCACTTGCCCTTGCAAAACCTTCATGTCACAAAGTCCACCACAAATACCTCTCCCTTTGCCACATACAGGGCAATCCGGGACCTGTCAAATGATTGCGTCCAGGGCGCATTCTCAGAGCTGCCACCCGCAGCTGACACCCACCCCCCTCTATTTCTGCTAAGTCTCCTCTAAGGTGGCCCTCAGGATCTCCCTCAGTTGATAGGTAAGTGGTAAATCGAAGCTCTCCTACCATCCTTGATCTATAGAGCAGAAAAAGGAAGTTCCCTACTTAGCAGGAGACCATGATCTTCTAGATGGGCAAATAAATGAGACATTAGGAGTGAGCTATACACAGGGTTTGCTTTGCCCATTACCCTCCCTGCTCCTTGGGGCAACCGAGGCTGCCCCAGGTTCTGGGAAGGGAGCCTTTGTCAAGGGTCTTTCAGGCCCGCCCTTGAGAGGGTCTTGGGGCTGGGACCCTCTAGGAGGGGATGCGGCTGCCCTGTATTTGGGCTGGTACCTGGGCCTAGGAATCACCCAGCGAGTAAGACATCACAAGTCCCAATTTGCCAGGTTTTAGGGTTTCCTAGGGCTTTAGCCCTCATAAAACCCTAGTTGGTTGCCTGTTGATTTTATTCTGGATTAAGTCATTTACCAATAACCAAGGCTATAATATCCTATCCACTTGAATATTAAGCCTTAGACTGGGCCATGCCCCAGGGCTGGGGTTGCTTGGCAACAAGCATGGTGGCTAGTTTCTTCTTTCAGCCTAGGGCTGAGAAGAGGAAATAATCATTTGCCTTGGGGTAGAAGGAAGGCTTTTTCTCTAATTTCTCTTGGGATGCTACCCCTGCCTGCCTCCGTGCCACTTCACAATGGGAGGCTTTAGAGAGACCAGAGGTTAAGGGTTATTCACGCCTATGGCTCTTCCCAGATATCCCCACTCCATTAGCTGAGGTCACAGGCTGCTGTGTGTTATAAACGAGATGTGGCTGCTGCTGTGTGGCAAATGCATGATCATCTGATGCCTGGTTGACACTGGCTATGGGAAAAAAGAACTTCACTTAACAGAATTAAATATTTGCCCTGCTTTTCCCTGACCTTGAGCAGAATTTAGCTGAAGCTTCTCTCGTAGCACCTTCTGAAAGCGTCAGAAGTAACTCACATGCTGATAACTTGGATATTTCGCTACCTAGTTTCCTAAAGCATCAGCCTTAGTTGGCACATATTGGGAGTCCCGTGAGACCACTGAAAATAGTTTAACTGATCTGTTACCACATAGCAGGAACTGCTGGTGTCCCACCCAAGGATAGGGAGTCTTCATGGCCCCTCACTCTGCCTCAAGTCATCTAGTTTCAATACTTTCTTTGAAAAACTATTTCTTCCAACATCCCACCTTTGATATTATGGTATCAGATATCACAGTATCTGATATCAATTTCTGTATTCATGGGGCTTTTTATTTGGGTTTCAAGTAACAGAACAACTCAACAGGGTTTATACTGGATTGGATATTGTCCCCAACATTCATGTCCATCTTAGAATGTGACCTTAATTGGAAATAGGGTCTTTGCAGATGTAATTAGTTAAGATGAAGTCCTACTAGATTGGGATAGCCTTATAAGAAGGGAAAGATTTGGACAAAGACACAGGCACAGAGAGAGAATGCCATTTGAAGATAGAGGCAGAGATTAGAAGGATGCATGCACAAGCCACTGAACTCCAGGGATTGCAGGAAGCCACCAGAAGAGGAGGGAGGCCTGGGACAGGTTCCCCCTCAAAGCCTCTGGAAGACATGAAAGGAATCAACCCTGCTAACACCTCCATTTCAGACTTAGGGCTTCCAGAACTGTGAGAGAATGAGTTTCTGTGTTTTTAAGCTACCCAGATTGTGATAATTTGTTACAGCAGCCCTAGGAAACAGATACAGATTTAAAGCAGAACATGGGAGCAAGACAGCAGGGTGAGGGGACTTTCAGAAGTGGGACCTCAAAGAGATACCACGACCAGGAGCTGAAAAGTTGCTTGAAATCTTCTCTCTCATCTGTGATCTTCCTTCCTCTCCATGCATCTGCTTCCTGGTTTCCTCTCCACCTCTCTCTCTCAGCACAGCAGCTTCTCTGATTTCTTTATCCTCTTGAGAGGCCTGTGAGACCCCAGAGCCTCCCAGCTTACACGTTACAGCGCCTGAGCTCCAGGTACCTGAAGAATCAATGTTCTCTTGGTTCTCATTTCATATTCTCAGGAGAATCTGATTGACAAACCTGGGGCCGGTGACCACCCGTGGTCCCACCAGCGTGGGCAGGCTCAAAGGCAAGCCTATCTGAGCAGAGCCTGGGACCACCCGTAGAGCTCGGGCAAGTGTGGGGGTGTTCCCAGAGAAGGCAGCTGGGCATATGCTCCAACAGCGCCGTGGGCTTGCCCCTTGGCACTTCCCAGATTGGCGCTCCTGTTGGCTACGGCCCTGCTGTTCACTGACAGACTTCCCTGGTGCCCCCTGTACTCCCGAAGGAGTCCTTCTACTGGGGTCTCAGCCCTGTAGCAGGTCCCCTATTACTGACAGACGAGGGAGACACATGAGCCGCTGGCCACAGGGCAGCACGTCTGGAGCCAGGGCAGAATGAACAGTTGCTCATCTGTACTGGTGTGAATAGCAGTAAGAGGGATTAGCTCTGACTTCAGGAAAAGGAAATACGATTTTACATTTTTATGACACATTTAGCAAAATGCGAACAGAAAAAAAAATGGCAAGAAAAACATCTGTAACCACCCTCCCACACAGCTTTCACTGTTCGAAGTCATCTCCGGCTACACACGTGTGCCTGTGTAACACTTACGCAGCAGTGACCCAGCACAGAGGCAGTCTGCACGGAGCCTCGTTTGCATGATGCTACAGGTCTTCAGCATCTGTTTTCCATGCTGTATACTATTCCATTCAGTTGATGTACCACACCTTCGTCTGGATAGTTTTGCCCACACTCCACAATGCTGAGGTGACATTCTTCCTCCCAGTGTTTGATTCATGGGCCACCTTATGGCTATTCCTTGTCCAGTAGACCTCAGACCCCCACCTGCCAACTGGGTGACCTTGGCAAGTCACCTGTGACATTGCCTCAGTTTCTTTGTAAAGTGGGTATAACAACACCACCTACTCCACAGAGTTATGGTGGGAGGAACAGGATAATGCATGAATATTCTGCAATATTTCTGCCTCTTTTGCCTTGTTTGTGCCCAGACCCTCTCCATGAAGCCACTTACAATCATCACTTCACGGGTTCCACACTAATCCACAGAAGAGATGGTGTGTATGAGTTTCCTGCGGCTGCTGTAACAAATAGCCACACAGTGTGGTTTAAAACAACAGAAATGTATTCTCTCACAGTTCAGGGGTCCAGAAGTTCAAAACTGTCAGGGGCCTGCTTCCTCCATAGACGCTAGGGGGGAACCCTTCCTGCCCTCTCCAGCTTCTGGCAGCTCCAGGGTCCTTGGCGTGCGGCAGCCTCACCCCACACTCTGCCCCTGTCTTTACATGGCCTTCTCTTGGCTGTCTTGAATTTCCCTCTTTCTCTAGAAAGACACTTGTCATTGGATTTAGGGCCACCCAGATAATCAAGGATAATCCCTTCTCAAGATCCTTAACTTGATCACATCTGCATCTGCAAAGGCCCTTTTTCCAAGTAAGGCCACATCCAGGGGTTCCTAGGATTAGGATTGGACATGTCTTTTTGGGGGGCCACCGCACCTGGAAAATGCCTCTCTTCCTCATCTGAACTCTTCTCCCTCTCCAGCATTTACACTTTCCTGTTCTTACTGTCCCGTCTGCAGAAAAAGTATTCAGCCGTATGCCTTCTCACTGAGGTTTTTTGGGTTTCACAGCAGGTGGGGGTGCTGCTCAGGATCTGTCTCTGTCAGGCTCCAACAACTGAGTCTTGGAGGGGCAGAATAAGGCCTAACCTCCCCACTTTCTGCACCACCCACTCCGTGATTCTGTCCCTGCCAAACCTTTGTATTCCAGGCTTTTAACATAATGCCCTGCTCTCCGCACATCCGTCCTGGCCCCAAGGCATTCCGCTGGGTCCTCCCCACACCCTACTATTTTGATATTTTTTCTTTAAATAAACTTTTCATTTTAGAATAGTTTTAGATTTACAGAGAAGTTGCAAAGATGGTATAGAGGGTTCTCATATACCCACACCTAGAAATTCCTCCTCTTGTTAACATCTGACATTACCACGGTCCACTTGTCACAACTAATGTACCAGTATTGAGACACTGTTATTAACTAAAGTCCACACCTCATCCAGGTACCTTAGTTCTCTCTGAGGCTCTTCTGTTCCAAGAGCTCTTCCAGGGCACCACAGTACACTTAGTTGTCACGTCTCCTTAGGCTCCTCTTGGTCGTGACAGTTTCTGGGACTTTCCTTATCTTTGATAATCTTGACAATCTAATTGTCAGTGCTGGTCAGGTATGTTTGTAGATTGTCCCTCATTTGAGGTTTGTGTGGGTCTTTGGGTTTTTTTTTTTTTAACTTCTCATGACTAGACTGGTATTTATGGGTTCTTGGAAGAACCACAGAGGCAAAATGTCATTCTCATCACATCATATTAAGGGTACCTGCGATCAACATGCCTGTCACTGAGGAGGTTGACCTTGGTCACCTGGCTGAGGTGGGGTTTGCCAGGTGTCTCCACAGGAAAAGTCCCCATTCTCCCCCTCCTGAGTGCCCTCCTTGGAAGGAAGGCATAGGCACAGCCCACACTTAAGGAGGAAGGAGTCAAGTTCCTCCTCTGGAGGTCAGGTGACATACTTACCCAAATTATTGGGAATTCTGTGCAGGGAGTTGTCTGGTCTCCCTACCTTATTTACTCAATTACTTATTTATATCAGTGTGGACTCACAGTTATTTTATACTTTGGGTTCTACTCCAATACTACTTGATTTTCTTGCTCAAATCCGCACTTCGGCCGTTGGAAGCTTGTTCATTTTGCCGCCCAGTCCCCAGATGTGCCCATCCCCGTGGTGTTCGGTTTTGCTGTAGTTTCTGGGCACTGTTTACATGCTGGCACCATGCAATGCTCGTGCTCATCTGCTCGATTTCCTGCCCCCATCCTAGAATGGCCATTTCTCCAAGGAGCCCTGGTTCCTTTATAGAGAGAATGGGATTCGAAACCCAGATCTGGGTGCCGAGTGTGTGCTCATTGCTACTTCGTGTCATTGTTTCTAGGACGTCAGAGTTGGCAAAGTGAGGAAATATATGTATGTACACTGCAGGCTTTTTTTAACATGTGAATCACAGCCTGCCACTCCCCAGCTCCACCTGGAACCCTCCCTCTGCGTCTCATCACCCTTTTAGCCCGATCCCATGCCCTCAGCCGCCCCTTCTTCAGATCCTCTCCCCAGCTGCTTCCACCCCAGCGCCCCCTCATCCTGCCCGGCCCCCTGGCACTGCCTCTTCCCTCTGCCTGGGATGCTCTTTCCTCCCTCCCCTCCTTCGGATCAGCACTCAGCTCACAATTCCTGACCTCAGAGAGGCCAGTGTCCCCACCTTCACGTCCCTCTCCTCCTAACCTGCTGCTGCTTCTTTGCGGCATGCCCTTGCTCCCTGGCACTGCATCTTATCTTGACTCTTCACAGTTTTCTCTTCCCTCTGAGTATAAGCTCCCGAGGGCGGGTCTTGGCCCCTATTGTGCTGCATCCTGGGGCCCAGAGCTGTAGCAGCCAAGCTTGGAAATGAGTCAGTGCTGCCAAGGCAGGGTCACCCCTGGTGTATGGAGGGTGGGGAGGTCAGATCAGCCTCACGACTCCAAACTCCACTGCTCCCCACCTCACACCCTGCTCCCTCTGCCCTGGCTCCGCAGTCTCCCACGGCTGGGGAGAGGAAGAGCATTAGAGGATTTGTTTAAAAGTCAACTGCTGTTTCTTGAACATGACTTTTGCCAGGGGCAGGGCCATGGGTCTGTCCCCAGCCCCAGGTCAGGAGGTGCTGTAGGGACCCCCTGGGGTAGGTGGTCGGACTGGAATTTGAACTCAGGCAGCTTGGATTTTGACTTGTTGGTGTTTTACAAAAAGGGTAACTCTATTTCTGTTAGGAGCCCCATTCATTTGGGCCCAGAAACTCAATCTCCATCAGCTCAACCGTAGCTCCACAAGGGCTTGGTTCACCTGGGCTACCTCTAAGCTCTCTGGGTCTTTCTGGACCCTTCGGTCCAGCTCTGACCTGGGATGAAGTGCAGAGGCACAAACCTCCCACCTCTAAGTCATTCCCAGATGGCAGGCCCAGCCCGGGGACGGGGGCTGCAAGGCCCTCCCGCCCGGTCACCTTCTTGCTCCTTGGAGCCTGTGTCCGCACAAGTCAGACTTTATAGGAATCAGGTCTAACCTTGGCCTAGTTCTCCAGAGATCAGTGCAGCCCTTTCCCAGCCCCCACCATTATGCTGTCCAGGGTAGCAGCTTTCTGAGTTGTGTTGACTGGGACATGCAGTAAAAAATGCACTTTACATCTGGACTTAATGCAAAGTCACACGTACCTAAAGCTTCAGGGAGTGATACCCACTCTTACTACATGGAGTGTAACCTGATATTTTCTATTCTGTTCCATTTTTATAAATTTGACTCACTGAATGGTTCCCATTAACCTAACATGTTAATATGTCACAATGTGCTGTTGCTGTTATTGAAAAATACTGTCCTAGGGCAGAAATAGTCTAGTCTAGCAAGGCACAAAGACTGTTCTAGAATAACTCAGTAACTCATATTTTCTGGGAGATTCACTCTGTGTCAAATACCGTTATAAGCATTTTACATGTATTAACGCACTTAAGCCTAAAAACAACTCTAAAACTTGAAAGCCATGAAAGTAAGCATCCCCATTTTTCAGATGAGGAAATGGAGGCACAGAGAAGTCAAGTCACTCACCTGAGGCCACACAGCTCCACAGTAGCAGTGCTGGCCCGTCTGGCTTCAGCGAAGGCACCCTTAACTGAGACACTTCACCACACTTCTCTGGCCAAGACAAAAGGGCAAGGGTCTGAGTCCTTCCTGGAAGGAAAGACCCACAGCAAAGTGGGCTTCCTGCCGGGATGGGGCATGAAGGCAAGTGGCTGGAACACTTCGTGGAGGGGCTGAGGAAGTGGGCTCCTCACATTTGCAACCCTGCACCCCAGTGCTCAGCTTGGTTCTGGCTGCCCTGTGATAACCCTGCTTGTGGGGATGTGTGGGCGTTGGTGGTGAAGCCACTCAAGGTGGAGCAGAGCAAAGATGCTTAGTGCATCTGTGAGAAGTGGTGGAGGCCGGCTGGCTTTTGGAGGGGGAAGTTCTGCAGGAGAGGTGGCAGGTGAGAAGGAAACAGGCTGGGGGGCTCGTGTGCTCCTCTGAGTGGCCTGGCATGCCTTCAGCCCACCCAAACCTGCTCCCCAGCACCACCACCCCCATAATTGGGACCTCCTTGCCCTTCCATAAAGTGGGGCCGAAGGATTTCCTCCCCATTCAGATCGTGTGAGTAAAAACATTGACTTCCTTACAGCGAAGGTGACGCTTTTCTTCTAGGATTGCTATGAATTCTCCACCGTGGTTGTTCCATTTTACTTACAGTTCAAAGGGGACTTGAAGTAGCTTCCTCCCAAACACACATGACAATGGTTAAAAATAAAGCAAGAAAGAGATCAGAAACCATAGAGAGGAAGGCAGGAGGCAAGTCCGTCAGGAACTTGAGGGGCAATGACTGCACTTGATGTCACAGACAGAAGAGGGAGGGAAGGTCTCTGGTCTGGTCTCAAAAAGGAAGCAGAGCAGGTTTTCAGGAAAGCAAAAAAGGTCTTAGACTGGGCCTCAGCAGTGTGGCCGAGGAGCAGTTACACCCTTACTGGCTGACTGTGGACCCCCACGATGATTCAACCTTCCTGAGTCTGTTGTATCTGCAAACTGAGGGTGATAAGGCCACCCCTGGGAGGCTGTTGTAGGAATCGGAGATAAATCACCCCGGGTGAAGCACATCTCGGCCCTTGGCACACCTCCATTCCCCACCTCGCACCCTGGAAAGCACGCCTTGTGTGGCTGGCAGCACATATGTATTCAGTGAAGCGTTCTCTTGGATGATGCAAAAGCATTCTTCATCTGACCATTTCTTACAACGAACCCTGGCAACCAAGCAGTAGGGTTTAAACTGCAACCTAGTCAAAGTAGAGCTCGGCCAGGGGTTTGGGCCCCTCAGGGCAGGCTGCTTACCCTGCCGTCAGATTTTCCCTCTGAAATGTCCACTTCTCTTCCGGCTTTTGGCAGTCTCTCCCTGGAGAGCTCTGGAGACCTCTGCCAAGGACCAGTGATCCGGGCCTGGGGTGGGAGTGAGGCTGTGAGCCTCAGATGTTCCGCTGGGAAGAATGTTAGGGTACAGTCCCAGGGACAGACCCTTGGGACCTCCTGCCTTTTCCACAGGTGTCCGGTTGGGAGTCCAAAGCCTACAGCCTACATCTTTTTAGAAAACTGGGCCCATGTAGGAACCCATGCTCCTTGCTGGAATTCTCTACCCCTTTCCTGGCCAGAAATGGAACAATCTGCTCTTCTCACTGCTGCAGCCACTGCTGGGCCCAAGGTGGCCCTGGGAGGCCAGGCCATCTCTTTGGGAGAAATAGCCCCTTTCCGAGCCTCAGTTTCCTTATCTGTCCAAAGGATCAAACCAGGTACTTTACCTCCCAGACCAGTTGCAGAGGGCCCTTTAGGTCATTGTTTAAGCATATTTAAGGACTGACTTGGCTCATCTCCCATGACATCCTAGAAGGATTTGAAGCTACTACTGTAATCTTAGGGGATAGCTGGCCTCTCCACCTCCACCCCATCCCGTGCTCCGGATCCACCAGAGCCTGCAGGCCACCGCTTCTGTGGATTTTGAATGGTCTCCCTGCCTCACTTACCCTCCCTCACGCCTTGTTACCTTGCACTTGGTGCTGGGGGCGCTTCTGGGCGCCTCTAGCTGCAGTTACCGCTTCTCGCCTGCCCTCCGGCTCTTCTCTGGCCGTTGTTGTTTGTGGAAGGCGTGAAGGCGGTGGTGGTGGGTTATGGGCTCTTAGGACCTTGACTTTGTAGTTTTCCTTTGTGTAAAAAGAACACTTGTTTTGAAGAAGGGCAAGGTGCAGCTTTCAGAGGCACCTGGGATGATCTCCCTCCGAACGCAGACCGGGTGGGGATTTAGGCGGTGGGGAGGGTGAGGGGCAGATGGGGAGGCAGGAGGACCTGTTGTTTTTCCTGCTGTAAGTAAAAAGGAAACAAAGTGGGAAGTGGAGTGTGCGGGCTGTCAGCAGGCGGGGCGCCCCCACCGCGGCGCCCCGCCTCCCTCCCTCGAGGCTCACTCTAGACCAGCTCCCTCGCTCCAGCGGCCGCCCGGCCGCCGGCCGGAGCCGTCCCAGCCCCTGCCAGCCGCGCCGGGACCGGTAAGCGCTCTCCTTGGACTGGATCTGGAGAGTTGGGGAGAGGACCGGCGGGACAGGGACTTTGGGGAGCCTCGGGGAACCGTGGGGCCGCCTCGTGGGCACGTTCCAGCGCGCACAGCCTGTGCACCCTGGCCCGGTGCCTCCTGCGCCTGGCGAGCCCGGCAAGGGGCATCCCCCGGGCTGACCGCTGGGACCTGAGCCGAGGCTGCGCTGGCGCCCCGGGGCGCCCGCGGAGAGGGACGCGCACAGCTGGCGGGGCCCGAGCGGCTCTCCCTGCCGCGGTGCGGCCTCGCGTGCACCCGCTGAGGCGCGGGGAGCCGGGAAGCGCCTGGCTGCGTGCGCTCTGCCCCGAGGCGCCCGGCAGCGCGGAGGGGAGCGGGATGCGTTCCCACCAGCGGTGCCGGCCCCCGCGCTTCCGCCGAGGCGCGGGAGAGGGGCGCGCATGCCTCCCGGTCGCTTGGCCCCGCGCGCCCTCCCAGCCCTGGCGATCGGAGCCCCGGGCTGGAGGGGCCAAAGCCAAGTCCTCGGGCGCTCCGCGCCGCCTCCCCGGCCCCTGCACGTGCGAGCCCAGCCCTGCAGTACCCGGGCCGCGGGCGCTGCTCGCCGCATGCTCGCTGCAGCCGCGCGATCTGCCCCCGGCTCTGCGGCCGGGCCCGGGTTACGGCGGCAAAACCGCCTCCAGCTTTGCATTTCCGGACTCTTTTTTCTTCTTTTTTCATACTCTTACCCGTAATTCAGCCTGAATGAAGCTGCTTTTTTTTTTTTAAGTCGCGTTTCCTGTTTTTATTTAGGCGTCCTCCTCTGCACCTCCCTCGAAATCTCTAGGAGAGGGGAACAGGGACATCTGCGTAGGGACCAGAATGCGGGCACTGCGTAGCCGGTGGTGCTCTGCCATGGCGAGGGACAGCGGTCTGGAGAGCCGGGGAGGGACTGCTGAGTGGCCCCGAAAAGCTCGCTGCAGGAGGGGAACAGGGTGGGGATGAGATTTCCGGTGTCGGGGCTCGGGGAGCTCCCTGGGTGGCCCAGGGACCAGGCTCTCTCCCGCGGCACCCTTGGGATCTGCCCGGGTTGTGGTCGGAGCTGGGAGCAGTGAGCAGCTCTCCCTTGGTCCAGGTGCCCTGGAAGGAGAGACTGCGGGTCTCAAACCCCACCAGACTGTCAGGTGGGCTTCCTCACCCGGGCTCCTGCAGGGTAGCAAGTGTCTGTGGGGCGGGTGTGCCTTTCTGGACTTGGGTGCCTCTCTCAGGAGTCTCCGAAGGGAAGAGTCTACTCCAACGGGACTTTGAGGGTGAATCTCTCTGCTCACTTCCCTGAGAGCTGCACACCGCTGCGGAGCCTGACGCTCTTTGGAGTTTTTGTCAAGTGAATGGTATTCCCCCCACCCACCACACACACACACACATACCCACACACACACGTGAATGGTATTACACACATAAGTGAATGGTATTACACACACACACACAATCACACACACACACACACACACACACACACACATTGATCCTTTTTACGTATGTGTAAAACAACCTAGGAGCTGGATGTCTCCATTTCCCCGGGGTGGAGACTAAGGCTCAGAAAAGTCAAATTACCTGCTAGCCCACACAGTGTGCACGTAGCCGAGCCGGAATCCCATTTCCTTCAGAAGGCCAAAGCGTTTAATCATCTGGAGGTGTGTTGCTTAGATTAAAGAGAGTGTTTTCTATTAGTTCCCACCTAATAGGTGTGGGGATGGGGAGGTTGGGGCCCTTCCTTGATACTCCCCTGTAAAACCTGCTACTACCATTAACCACCAGGTTTGATCGACGTGAACTGTGGGGATGGAGACCCCTCTGATTTAGGGGGCCACCACCAAACACAAGGAGATAGGAATAGAACCTTCTCTTCTGCTCTCTCTAGTGCAGAAATTGCCAGCCTCTTAGCATTTCCGTGTCCTGCTGTGGTTTGATTTCTTGACTTCATTCCATCCATCCTGGCTTCTGAGAGCCCTGCCTAGCATATGCTGAGGTCAGTTCTCTTTGGGTGCTTTTGCAGACTCCTCCAAGTAATGGAGGACCTTCTGGCATGCACTGGAGGTGCTCTTAAAACCTAGCTGGCAGTTGCTGCGCTCTAAAGGCAGCCAAGCCTACCTCTTTCTGAGTCCCTGCCCCCATACCAGCCCCCTCCACACAGACACCTCTTCACCATAATTTAGAAACAGCACTAGCCACTTGGGGAATATAGATGTTTCTGGAATTAGTGTCCCAGAGGTGCTTCTGGCCACACGGATGTCCCCTTCTAGGAGGAGAGGCTGCATTTCTGCAGCCTTAGGCCATGCCCTGGAAGGGTGCATAAAGCATGTTTTTGCATTATGCTGTGGACTCCATCTTTTATCTTCTTCACTAACTTTAGCAAGTATTTACTGAGATCCCCCTGGGGGCCAGAGGCTATGCTAAGAACAAGGCCGGTCAGCAGGCAGGGAGGGTACTTGCCCCTGGACATGGGGGGTGGGTTTACAGGACAGAGCATCCACAGATCCTTAGAGACCACCCCCAGACCCAGTTAGCTTTTGGACCCAGCACTGTGGTGTCTAGGGAGTTTGGGGGTGTGTGAATGGGGGCTGTGATGGGTCAGTTCCTGCTTCACTTTGTTTTTCTTCAATTGCACAGTTAAAGGGAGAAGTGAATGTGCAACTTATGAGACAATTCCCCTTTGGTTTGCTTATTTTTCAAAAACATTCTTGTTTAGAGAGCAGTTCCCCCCCTCCCAGAGGCCAGCTGCTTCTGTGGGTCTGATGGTGGGGCTTGGGGCCTCACCAAATGTTTCCTTACCCTGGGACCTCAGAAAAGCTCTTCAGCTTGTCCCAAGGAGACAAACCTGTTTCCCAGCAAAGCCGTCAGAGGGACAGGTCCAGAGGGAAGTGCTCCAGAAGGATCAGGGAGTGCCCTTGGCCAATGGGCCCAAGTGTGTTGTAATTCACCACCACTGGAGGATGGCTGGAGCCTGCCATGTTTGGGAGGGAGGGAGACATTCTCGTCTCTAGACCAGGGTTTCATAAGTGGCAAAGGTTGCAAAACTCCTCTCTCCTTGCAGTTCATACTAAAACTGAATTTTCTTTAATTTGGTTGGTGGAAATCCCCCGCAATCATATCAGAAATGCTGCCAGTTTCAAGACGGAAAACAAAACAAAAAAAACCTGGGAACCTCCCTCTTCACGCTTTCCTTGCAGACAACACTGTGACAGACCAAAATAGGGCCTGCTGTCCCCTCCCTGCAGGCCAGCAACAGTCCATGGGGCAGGACGTTGGTGCTTTGAAGGTTCCCTTCCAGCAGCGCTGGCTGGCTGTGCATGGGAACCCCCCTCCGGCCTCTCCCTCTCCAGCCCAGAAGGGATAACCTTGCCCCTCAGATAAGGGCCAGAGCTTCTCCTGGAAACGGGTGCTTTCCAAGGCCGCCTACTTTCTGAGCTGAGAGGGAGCTTGTTCAGAGCAATGGGTGTGGTGTTTGGGGTAGCTTCTGTTTCACTCACATTGGGGAAATTGTTCTCCACTTAAAGAAAACACCGGGAGGGTGACAGCAGGTGGAGATGAGGTGGGGGAGGGGGGCGAGAAGCCCAGAAAGGGGGCAGGCTGCCCAAGTTGGAGTTTGTGTCCTGGAGGGATGCTATTTCCTTCCTGTGGCTGCTGTAACAAATGACCACACATTTTCTGGCATAAAATGACAAAAATGTATCTTCTCACAGTTTTAGAGCTCAGAAGTTCAAAGGCAAGGTGTCAACAGGGACTTGCTCCCTCCAGGGGCCTTGGGAAGAATCCTTTCCAGCCTGTGGCAGGTCCAGGCGTTCCTGGGTTTCTGGCCACCCGCTGTGGCCTCCGCTCTGTGTTCCCGTGGCTTCTCCTCCGTCTGTCTTCCGTTTCTTCTAAGGACACTTGTCAAAGGATCTAGGGCTCACCTGCATGATCCAGAATGAACTCATCTCAAGACCCTCAACTTAATTATACCTGCAGAGACCCTTTGTCTACATCATTTTTCCAAATAGTTCACAGGTTCTGGGGGTGGAAGACACAGACGGACATGTCTTTTGGGGGCCACCATGCAGCCCACTGCAGATGGACAGGAGTGGGTTTCTGCCAGTATTTTTTGGAGCAGGTGTTGAGCACAGTTATCTTCGCCAGGACCCAAACACTCCCTGCTTCTGGGCCCCGTGCTGCCATTTCTCCAAGGATTTCAGGGTCCCCAGCGCTCTCTGCCGGCCCACTGTCTCTAGCCTCCCCCTCCTCCCTCCGCCCCACTTCCCCCAGCCCTGGGTGTGAGGCAACCACCTCAGCAGGCAGTCGTCAGCTCCACTGAGAGCATCCTCCGCGGTGCCCAGGGTCCCAAGAGCAGGCAAGGAAGCTTCTGGAACTTGGGAGGAACTAAGTTCCTCCCCCGCAGAGAAGGGCCTGGGCCCCTCCTCCTGTCCTCTCCCCTTCCTATCCTATCCTTCCTTCTCTCCAAGGACAGCCCTTTCTCTGCTCAGGGTCCCCTCAGTCCGGCTCCCTTTCCATGGTCTGGGGCCTCACAGCCCCACACATTTTGGAGTTTCTTCTGCTGAGCAGCCCCCAGAAGAGGTGGGGACAGGGCTCAGCTTGGCTGCTGGGTCCCCTTGTCCTCCTGAGGGGCCACCGTTGTGGCCGGGGGCTGGTGGTACTGGAAGGGATTTGGGGAGCACCCCAGTCATTGAAGCTTGTAAGAGGGAGAGTGTGAGGACACGGGGGTGCCCAGGGCTAGCTGTAGGGTTAGGGCCATTCTTCTGCCTCCCCCTGGGATGGACTTTGGCACTGAAGTCTGGGTGAAGTACTTCTTATCAATAGGAAAGTAAGATTATAACCCTGTTACCAAAACTTTGAAAAGTCCTTTATGTCTGGGGAAGGGAGGTGTGGGGGGGAAGTGGGGGCAGGTCTGGAGGTGGTGATGGGGTGATTGCCACATGGGAGAAAACATACTATCTTTGGAGTCAAACTGGGTTTTAATCTCAGCTAGCTTTTATCTGCCTGGTGCCCTAGGCAAAGCGCTCAATTCCCAGGTGTGATGTGGGGGTAGTCTGAGAGGTCATGTACTGTCACGTGTACGGTGCCCGGCACATGGCAAAGCCCTCGGTGCCTATAAGGGGGCTGCTGTTCAGTGTGTGATGTATAGGTAATTGATTACTATCCCGCTATCCCAATTTGGGTGTCTTTTTCCTTATTTATGTGTACTTTTAATATAATTGTAACTTAGTAGGCATGTGCTTTTTTTATCTTAACTTTTTTGGTTCAGTTGTGGCAAAATATACACAAGAAAATTGACCATTTTGACCATTTCTAAGCATAGAGTTCTGCATTTAGCACATTCACGTCGTTGTGAACCCTCAGTGCAGCTCTAGAACTTTGTCACCGTGTCCCATTGAGACTGTTCAGCTATTAATCAATAACTCCCCACTCTCCCCTCCCCCCAGCCCCTGGCAACCACCCTTCTACTTTTTGTCTCTATGAATTTGACTACTTTTGGTATCTTATGTAAGTGGAACTGTACACTATTTGGGTTTTTGTGTGATTGGCTTATTTCACTTAGCATATTAGTCTCAAGGACCATGCATCCTGTAGCATGTGTCAGAATTCCTTCCTTTTTAAGGCCGAATCATACTCCACTGAGTGTGCATACCACGTTCTGTCGTCTGTCATTTGGCTGCTAGGAATGGTGCTGCCGTGAACACAAGTGTCCAAATATCTGTTCCCGTCCTTTGAGTTCTTTTGTATATATACCCAGAAATGGACTTGCTGGATCATATGGTAATTCTGTGCTTACTGTTTTGAAGAGTGAGGCGTGTGCTGTTTATAAGTTGCTCTTTTCCCTTACCATGGTTCAGGCGTATTTGTCCACATTGCTTCAGAAGGTAGCCGTCCTTTTTAGGGCCAGTATGTGCCCTACAGCAGGACACCATCATTTTCTCATGCATCCTCCACTGTGGGGCACTGCTGTTGTTCCCAGGCACACACGCACACATACCCACATGCACACGCATGTACACGCGTATGCACACACACACACACACCACTCTCAAAATACTGTAATTGACATTTTCAGGCACATGGCTTTTCCCATGTTCAAGAATTATTGCTTCAAAGGCTTTGAGCATTTTTATGGCTCTTCTTGCTAAATGTTTTTCCAAGAAAAATTGGACCAGTTTATCCCACAGATATATTAACAGTTTCATGACACTCTTGCTAGCATTGAATGATATTGAAAAAAAATGTTTTGCTGATAGGCCTAGGAGGTAATCACCTTAAATGTGTTTCTTTTATTGCTAATGAGATTCAACAGGTTTCTTTTGGTCTGTAGCTTTATGTATACCACGGGGTTTGCTGCAGTGCATGCAATGGTTAAATCCTTGAACTTTGGAAACAGGTGGATTCAGATTCAAACTGAAGCTTCCCCCTTCCCAGCTGTGTGACGCTGAGTAGATTCCTTACCTTCTCTGACCCTCAGTGTCCTTTTCTGTAAAATGAAGCTAATGGGACCTCCCCCTAGGGTTGTCTTAAGGATTCAATGAGATAAATCAGGTAACGAACATCACCTAGCACATATTTGATACTCAGGAAATATTAGTGGTTATTTTATTATCATTATTTTAACAAGTCTCCATTCGCCCTCAAGTTTCATCTTGTTTCAGTGAGGAGAGATGGTTTACAATGAAGCCAAACGATTTACGTGAAGCACAGGGGTCGATTTTTATTCTATATAAAGGCAGACGGTCCTAGAAGAAAGCTGACAGCCTCTCTGTTGAAATGGATGGCGTCCTTGGGTAGCTGGCTGGCTGGATTTGGGCGTGTGCCTCCCTGGGGCAAGCAAATGAACCCCCGTAGGGCTGGTCCTCAGCCCCCTGAGAAGTGAGGAGGGGCTGTGGGGAATCTCCACGCCCCTATAGGGCTTTCTTCTGGACTCTGTCCTCCTGCAGGCCCACAGCCTCTAGTGTATGGAAACGGGAGACAGAGACTTACTCATGGTTGAATCTAGAATTCATCCTGGTGACTGTTCCACTGTTGACGTTCAGACGCTCCTTAAGCAGTATGGGAAACTGAGATAGGCATTTCAAGGTCAGGACCCGGGGGCCTTGGCTGGGCACCAGTGTGGGCTGCTACCCATGAAGCCTGCTTGTGTGACCTTGACTGCCTCTCAAATAGGCCTCAGGTAGCCTCACACGAGGGAGGATGTCATTCAAGCACACAGGGTGGTTATTCATGCTCAGTGCATACAATTTTCTCTTTGCCACTCACCTGTCTCTGAGGAGGAAGTTAAAGAAACCAGGATCTTGGTCTCAAATAAGCTGTTCCTTGAGAAATTTCTTTTAGGGGGAAAAACACCAAAACCCCCCAACTTTTCTCAGCTATCTCTCTCAAAAAAATTCCGTTAAAGATGTTTCTCATGCTCAGAGCCAATGAAAGGATTGGCAAGACCGTGCCTCCTATTTCTGACGGCTCCTGCGTCCTATAGCTGGATCACCCGGCCATGAATCTTTTTTCCCCATTGTGTTATGTGACAAATATTTGAATAATATCCCCCGTCTGTCATTTGGAAACCAGTGATGAAGTGTGGTCTATTTTTTTATTTTTTATTTTTTTACAATTTATTTTATTTTAGTATCATTAACCTACAATTAGTGTGGTCTATTTTTAAATTGAGTGCAACGACACATCTAATATGAGGTAGTTTCTTGAGATGTGGGTGGCTTCATATTTCCAGCGGGAAGCACAGGGTAAGAGCCTTAGAATTAGAAGTTCAGGTTTTGGCTTTGACACTTGACACACAGATGACCTCCATGAGTTGTTTGACCTCTCTGAGCCTCTAGGTGTTCATTAGAAAATTGGGCTAGCAGGACCTCTTCTACTGGATTGTAGAGATTGGAAATAAGGAAAACCTTGAATAAGTAATAGACACTTCATAAAGAGGTTGCTATTTTGGGCATTAGGTGAGTGAATCCTGCAGCCCATACCATGGGAGTAAGTGGATTTCAAATGACAGTATCTGGGCCATTTCCTTCCTTCCCTGCATGGTGCAGGAGCAGCCCCTGGACTAGCTCAGCTGGCCTGGACTGGCAGGTAAGAGCAGCTTGCCCCTGAGGTCAGCCATCAAGCGACCTTAGCCTTGGCAGTTTTCTCTGTGTCTGTCCTGTCCCCCGTGAGCTGCAGCGACAGGACGAGGCCCCCAAGTGGGAGACCTGTGTGGAGGCAGCTCTCCCAGGAGCCTTGCGCTGTGGGTCTGTGGGAAAGTGGCGGGAGACGGCCCAGTGGCTGGCAGTGACCTTGCTCACGGACCATGCTTCTCCAACTTTCCTGCCGGCCGCTGCAGCCAGAGGAGACGGGATGTGCAGTGCTAGCCTACGGCAGCCCACCCCAACCATGACCTTGCATTGAAACTTCAAGTTTTATTTTTAACACTAACATCAATTTTACATTCTACCCCATGAGAAATCCATGTTTATTTTACTATGAGGACTATTTCCCCCTAATTTTTAAGTCAGATGGATGCTCTGGGAAGATGTTTGTGTTTTTGCTGTGGCTTCTGCTCTTTACAGCACGGTGTCTCCAGCCATAGTTTGAAAAATGTGGTTTAGGGCAAAATAGTATGAAGAATGATTAGCCACAATTGCAAGAAATGAAGAGTTTCATAGGAACCCTTTGTCTTGTGTGATACGTTGGTTGAGTGACTGAAACTTTGGTTTAGGTAGAGATTATTAAAATGCTATACCTCAAATCTAAACATTTATTTCGACTTAAGACATACAAATGGACGCTGGTTCACTGACTTGCTGATGTCAGGCCGTGGGCTTTTGTTTAGTGGGCACATCATTCTTACAGAAGCCATATTGCAGTTATGGCCCTTGTACACTTTTACAATTTTCCCCAACCTTACAGTTGCCTTGCCCACTCTAACTCCACCGAAAGTTTGTTTTACTGAGTTTCTAAAGCATTCAGGTTTGTTTTCATGGAAACAGCTCACCCGTGTTTCATTCACTTGTCCCATGACTACATTGTGTCAAACAAAGGGGAACAAGTGGCGTGGGCATGTTTGGGACCAGACACAGCTAACTCACATTGGCATGCAGAGCCGACTGGGGCCTGGCACGTGGAGGCCATCGGTCAGGATGTTTTGAAGACGGAATGCAGAGTATAATTCTGTACTCTGGTACAGATTTCTGATTCTGGCAGAGACCAGACAGGGTGCAGGAATTGAAGAGCCTGGGCCAGATGCAGGTGGGACCTAGAACTCCCATCTGTACTACACCGGCCCCTCACTGTGAGGGGGAGCACAAGCTCTAGAAGGGAGGCACTTCGGACTAGTTTCTTTTGCTGTGGGTCTGATCAACAGCATGTGTACTTACGAGCTTTGCTATTAGCCAGCCCCAAATTGCCACCCTCATTAATCTAGCTTGTTATTTGTTTAATAATAACTATAACAACACACTTTTATAGCACCCAGTCTCGCTAGGCAGTGTTCTGGGCACTTTGAAAATACCGATTTATTCTTATAAATATCACTGTGCTCTCTGTTTTACAGAATGGGAAACTGAGGCACAGAAAAGATGAGTGACTTAATAGGTATTCCCGAGCTAAGAAGTGGCAGGACCTGCTTCTGACCCCTGTACTGTGCTGTCTCCAAATGTGGCTGCTTGTTTCCTAGGAGGAAGCAATGGTTGGGGCAGGAGAATCTGGATCCAGCATAGGAGAGTGGGTGAGGTTTCTGGGACTCAGTGGCTATGCAGAGGGGCTTCCCAGCTCCATTCTCCCCATGCCCTGGCCCTCAGGACTCAGCTGGGCTCCAGGCAGCCATCCCTGTTCTTGCTGGTCCTTTGTCTCTGGTGGAGTTTGTGTCCTGGGCTCTGTTCCTCTGCAGTGAGAGAGGTCAGGAGAATGCAACTTCTGTACCTGGCCTGTCCAGTCTGTCCAGGGTGGTGCCCCTTTGCTTCCTCTGCCAAGAGGAAGCAGGGCCTGGCTCTGAAATCTCAATTGCTTCCCTGCCCAACTCTTGAACCTTTTTCAGGAAGCCCTCCTAAGGGTCCTCCAGCTGGTGGGTAACACAGTCAGGGTAACAGGACCCTTGGCCAGTGGCCCAGTCTGGCTCCTTTGCACTGAGCTGGAGGAGACAGTGTAGTGCACGGAAAGAACCCGGCTCCAGAGACAACTGGATTCGAATCTGCCTGCCCCATTCACTCGCTGTGCAGCTGTGACCACCTTGAGCCCCACTTTCCTCTGAAAATCAGAAGGCCAAATGAGAAAATGGATAGAAGGCAACTAAATTTAGGTGCTCAGTGATGGTGTCTGCCCCGCATAAATGCCACAGAGGCTGTCGCTCTGGACAGAGTCTGAACTTAATCCCAGAAGCCGACAGGGCAGAAGCGGCCTGGAGGCCTGCTTTGGGAGTGGAAGGAGAGGACATGGGGCACCTGCCAGGGAGAAGTCCAGAGGATGGGTGATGGGACAGAATGTTCAGAGTACTCTATTATCTACAGTGCTTACAGGTAGCCCTCAGATCTGGGGTCTCATGAGGACACATAAGCCTATGACAGGCGAGGGTAGCAGGGGGCCCAAGTGCTGAGAGCTGGGGTGGGGCAGCCGGCCACAGAGCAGACTCCAGGGCAGTGGAGGAGACTGGCAAGTAACTGAGACCATTGAGTGGGGGACCTATCTCCATTGCCACCCTGAGTGTGTGTGTGTGTGTGTGTGTGTGTGTAAGTGAGAGAGATTAAGTGGGGGATCAGGACAGAACAGGGAAAGTGAAATTTGCAGTTTTAAAGACATTAATTATTTGAGCTCTTGAGATTGGGCAGCCTAGGTCTTGTGGGTGTTACAGTCTGGAACCTTCTAGATTTTGCATGTGGGTGTTTCTTGATAATGTGTTACATGTTTTATAAACAAGTATGTACATGTATATATACTATATTTTTTAATTGTATGGAATCAATACAAGCTAGTTATAAAGTCTGTAAATTACATTTGCCAAAAGAAGAAAAGGTAATCCATTACCCACCAGCCCCCGACCCTACCACCCAGTAATTCCTAAACTTCTTCAGATTTTCAGTCCTTTTGAAAATCTTCTGAAAATCATGGACCATCTCCTCAGAGAAGGGCTGCTACAGGAACATTTTTGTGTCTAATTTCAGAGAGTTCCTGGGTGTCCCCCAAGTTCATCCCAGCCTCTGTCAGGGTACACTGAAGGTCTCTGGGTTCTGACCACCAGCTTCTCGGAATTATGAGAGTCTGACTCTGAAACCAACCTCAAAGGCCAGAGAGGGACAGAAGATTCCGCCGACCAGCCCTGAGGCCTCCGTGAGACACGCCTGCTTAACCTGCTCAAAGTCTGCTTTGATGCTGTTTCTATTTTCAGTCTTGACCACTTCTTAGGTACAATCTCTAAGTTTACTCTGTCATTTAAATCCTTTTATTTGTCCTAAATTTGCTGTTCCTTTTGGGGGACTTGGAGCAAGGACCAACTTCTCTGCCTCATATGGTGACTCCCCACTGTAGGACTGGCTCATTTTCAGAGGTCAGCCATCCTTTGGGAGAGTTATGGGGCCGCCTTTTGTGAGAAGCACCCTGGCTTGGGCAGGTGGACAAGCCCACCTAGGAGAGCTGGGTGTAGATCACTGATGGGTGGAGTCGTCTATGGAGGATGGGAAATCAGGGCCACATCTGGGCTCCGCATGGTGGGCTCCAGGCGGCTTGACACCAGGCAGGGTCTCCCTGTGAGATTAGCACACAGACCCACTTTGGCCAAATGGGTGGGGCTGGTGTGAGCATGCCACCCACGGTGCCCATAGCACCATGTTCTCCACCCCAGGTATGGGAGGCCTCCCCACTCCACCCCAAGCTTTCCCAGCCCTGCGGGTGGCCAGCCTCCCTGGGTGGCGCTCCCCCATTGAGACTGTGCCCTTGAACAAGCTCCTCCTCCTCTTTTTTTCTTAACATAATAAGCTTTATATTTCATTTAATGTGCACAATGCAATGGTTTTAGTATATTCACCAAGTTGTGCACCTGTCACCGTAACACTGTCAGCCTGGGTGCCTGATGGCTTCTCTTGGGCTTCATCGCAGCGTGGGGGCTTCCGGGCGTCACCCTGGATGCACAGAGCTCCTGGAGCGGGTGCTGAGCTTGGTTCCACGCCAAGGTGCAAGCTGCGTGGCCTTCTATGACTTAACCTCTCCAGTCTCTCAGCATCAGTCCTGTGCTACTCTCTTGGTTGAAGCAATCATAAGCCCACCCAGATTTAAGGGAAGGGACATAAATGCCACCTCTCAATGGGAGGAATGTCAAAGGATTTGTCGCCAAAATGTCAAGCACTCAGCACAATGACTGCAGGCCGCACTGGGCCAGGAGATGTCGGCTGCTGCTCCCTCTGTTTCTGCCGTCCCGTTGCTATTAGTTTGAGTATCTCTCAGGTATTGACGTTAACACACCAGACCAGACTGCTCTGTGTGCCGCTGGGTGAGCTGGGGAGGACCCCGCCCCCTCTTACCTAGATCATCTCTAAGATCCAGGTCTGTGGTCACCTCCTGTCTGGTCTCTCCAGGGGCATTCTTTACCTTCTTCAAATAGGGACCCAACTTTAAGAAATTTCCTAGCCCTTTCCTACTTTGAGTTTCTTGCCCTCAGTGGCCGCTCAAACCCATCTCGAGGTTTCATTCAGAGATTCCTGAAGATGAGTTTCATGAGTCCCCAGTGCTTCTCATGAGCCCTGATGTGTGAGTCACACCCACCCTGTTGTTCCAGGCATCCTCTTTATCCCCTTCCTCTAAATTCCTTCCAATAAGTATTCATGGTTGTTCTTTTCCACAAGCAGAGGAATACCTTTCCAACTTTAAAAGATATAAAGACATCGGCGACGTGGTGTCCTCCCAGGAGGATCACATACTAGAACGAGAAACCTAAGACTCCCAGGAGACAGCAGCAGAGTGTAGTGTGTCCCCGGGTGCCGCACAGCGAGGTCTGGCTAGAAGCCCCCCACATGAGCCTTACCTTCACTGACCAGGGTTCCCGGTTTTACAGACAAGCAAACAGATCTGGAATGATGAGGAAACTCATCCAAATCCGGATCCAACTCCAGGGCTTGCGCCTTCTGCTGAGAGGCCCGCTGCAGCCGTGAATGCTTAGGGGTTGACGCTTGAAAGGGAGCATCGCAAACGTGAGCATCATGTTTTTCCTCTGCTGCCCCCCCCACCCACCCAGAAGTCGTAACTCTGGAAGCGTCAATTAAGTCAGACTTTTGGGCTAAGCTTGGGGAATTGACGACAGAAAGAAGCTCCAGATTCTAATTAACTCTGCTTTGTAACTACAGATGAGCCACTTTTTTGAATTAACAGGGAGGGGTGGCGTGTCTCAGAGATTAAGGAAAATATGCCAAGATGGAGAAGAACAGGGGCCAGACACACCTGTAATCAGGCTCCCCCATCCTTCTGCCTTGAGAGTAAAGAACCAAGGGGGCAAAGGGGCGGGGAGGGTTCTGTGAAGAACTGAAAACTGTCTCTTTTGAGGGGGACTGCTTTCCACAGTCCCCCTGTTTTTGCTAAAAGAATGAACCACAAACACTTAATTTTTCTTCTTCTTGTCACTTTTTTTTTTTTTTTGACTGCCTTCCCAGTCTTATCCCCGCTCAGTGTCTTATCTGACTACACCTAAAAATGCTGTAGGGAGGAAACATAATTTTCCGTGTACCCTTTCCAGCCTCTTGGCCGAGAACCCGCCAGCCCCACCCGCAATACAAAGGCAGATGAACAGGAGAAATGTGAATTGTCATGTACAAAATCGAAATTAGGGGAGTCCCACAAAGCTCTGAGACTCACAGAGGTCACCGGAGCAGGCTTTATTCCTTTTAGACAGATAAAGGATAAATTTGTGAGGAATTGACAGGGCAAAGGAGTTTGGACTTGAAGTGGCCAACGGTGAAGACGTAACAGGTTTGTTTATACAGCCTTCTTGACTCCACCGTCTCCATCTCTGGTGGTAAAGGTTGCTTTCTACTCGCCTGCTACAGGGAGGGTACCTTTCATGTGGGAGACTGATCTGCTTTCAGGGGACAAAGGAGGCTCAGAGTGTCCTTGCACCAGCTGTTTCTAAGTACTTTTAATTCAAAATAATCAGTATGTCAAAGTGACATATTTTGGGACAACATATTCTGAACCCCTACATTGCCGACTGCCAAGTTGAAATAGGAAGAGCCAACCAGAATTCCAGGAGGGGTGGTGGTTTAGATACCTGTGGGCAGCTGGGAGAGGCCGACACTTCATCACCATGAGTTCACCTGCAAGGAGTGCCTAACGGAGCCAGTTAACCGTCCCCCTGAGTGGGCTCATGGAATGGAACCAGGGTTCTCGGCCGTGAGAGCAGATGCTCACCTGGCTTCCTGCCTCACGCCTGGAAATTGACAAAAAGGATCCGCTCTCTCTGCGGTAGCAAGTAGAGGGGTGGGAATTCAATTCCTCCGTTTACTCTGATTTTCTAAGAGTGGCGAATCTCATTTATTTATCCACTAAACTAATATTTATACCCTCACCTGTATTTTAGAAGGACTTAACTAACACACCTGACTCCCCCGCAAACAAGGAATCAGGAGAATTTTTTTTTCTTTTCTCTCTGCCACTAACTAGTTTCATGATATTGAGCAAGTCACTCCATCTCTGTGTCTGTTTCCCATCTGTGAGGGCAAACACTTAATTGAGCATTTAGTGGTATGCACCAGGCACTGTTCTAGAGATTTCCATCTATCTGTGTTAACTCACTAAATTCTCTCCAAAATAAATTACTGTTTTGTATCTTTGCAGACTTTGTCAGTGCAGTTCCAGTACATCTTTGTAATATAGGGCAGGATGACTTCTTGTGACTTCAGAGAATCTAGGATTTTTCTCTGTGCCCCAGAGGAACCAGTACCAGACACCACACAATTTGTGTATTTTTTTATTTTGGTATCATTAATATACAATTACATGAGCAACATTGTGGTTACTAGATTCTCCCCATTTTCAGGTCCCCAACACATACCCCATTACAGTCACTGTCCATCAGCATAGTAAGATGCTACAGAATCACTACTTGTCTTCTCTGTGCTATATTGCCTTCCCCGTGTCCACCCCCACATTATGTGTGCTAATTGTAATGCTCCCTTTCCCCCCTTATCCCTCCCTTCCCACCCACCCTCCCCAGGCCCTTTTCCTTTGGTAACTGTTAGTCCATTCTTGGGTTCTGTGAGTCTGCTGCTGTTTTGTTCCTTCAGTTTTTCTTTGTTATACTCCACTGATGAGTGAAATCATTTGATACTTGTCTTTCTCTGCTTGGCTTATTTCACTGAGCATAATACCCTCTAGCTCCATCCATGTTGTTGCAAATGGTAGGATTTGTTTTCTTCTTATGGCTGAATAATATTCCATTGTGTATATGTACCACCTCTTCTTTATCCATTTATCTACTGATGGACACTTAGGTTGCTTCCAGTTCTTGGCTATTGTAAATAGTGCTGCGATGAACAGGGGTGTGTTACGTCTTTTTGAAACTGGGCTGCTGCATTCTTAGAGTAAATTCCTAGGAGTGGAATTCCCGGGTCAAATGGTATTTCTACTTTGAGTTTTTTGAGGAACCTCCATACTGCTTTCCACAATGGTTGAACTAATTTGCATTCCCACCAGCAGTGTAGGAGGGTTCCCCTTTCTCCACATCCTCACCAACATTTGTTGTTGTTTGTCTTTTGGATGGTGGCCATCCTCACTGGTGTGAGGTGATATCTCATTGTGGTTTTAATTTGCATTTCTCTGATGATTAGCGACGTGGAGCATCTTTTCATGTGCCTGTTGGCCATCTGAATTTCTTGTTTGGAGAAATGTCTGTTCAGATACTCTGCCCATTTTTTAATTGGATTATTTGCTTTTTGTTTGTTGAGGTGTGGGAGCTCTTTGTATGTTTTGGATGTCAAACCTTTATCGGATATGTCATTTATGAATATATTCTCCCATACTGTAGGATGTCTTTTTGTTCTACTGATGGTATCCTTTGCTGTACAGAAGCTTTTTAGTTTGTTATAGTCCCACTTGTTCATTTTTGCTTTTGTTTCCCTTTCCCGTGGAGCTCTGTTCATGAAGAAGGTGTTCATGTTTATATTCAAGAGAGTTTTGCCTATGTTTTTTCTTAAGAGCTTTATAGTTTCATGACTTACATTCAGGTCTTTGATCCATTCTGAGTTTACTTTTGTGTATGGGGTTAGACAGTAATTCAGTTGCATTCTCTTACATGTAGCTGTCCAGTTTTGCCAACACCAGCTGATGAAGAGGCTGTCATTTCCCCATTGTATGTCCATGGCTCCTTTATCATATATTAATTGACCATATATGCTTGGTAACATTAATATGTGAACTCTCTATTCTGTTCCACTGGTCTATGGGTCTGTTCTTGTGCCAGTACCAAATTGTCTTGATTATTGTGGCTTTGTAGTAGAGCTTGAAGTTGGGAAGTGAGATTCCCCCTGCTTTAATTCTTCCTTCTTAGGATTGCTTTGGCTATTCGGGGTCTTTTGTGGTTCCATATGAATTTTAGAACTATTAGTTCCAGTTCACTGAAGAATGCTGTCTGTCAGTATTTTGATAGGGATTGCATTGAATCTGTAGATTGCTTTAGGCAGGATGGCCATTTTGACACTATTAATTCTTCCTACCCAAGAGCATGGGATGAATTTCCATTTATTAGTGTCCTCTTTAATTTCTCTTAAGAGTGTCTTGTACTTTTCAGGGTATAGGTCTTTCACTTCCTTGGTTAGGTTTACTCCTAGGTATTTTATTCATTTTGAGGCTAGTGTGATTGGAATTGTTTTCCTGATTTCTCTTTCTGCTAGTTCATCGTTAGTGTATAGGAATGCAACAGATTTCTGTGTATTAATTTTGTATCCCGAAACTTTGCTGAATTCAGATATTAGTTCTAGTAGTTTTGGAGTGGATTCTTTAGGGTTTTTTATGTCCAATATCATGTCTTCTGCAAACAGTGACAGTTTAACTTCTTCCTTACCAATCTGGATGCCTTTTATTTCTTTGTGTTGTCTGATTGCCATGGTGAGGACCTCCCATACTATGTTGAATAAAAGCGGGGAGAGTGGGCATCCTTGTCTTGTTCCCAATCTTAAAGGAAAGGCTTTCAGCTTCTCGCTGTTAAGTATGACGTTGGCTGTGGGTTTGTCATATATGGCCTTTATTATATTGAGGTACTTGCCCTCTATACCCATTTTGTTGAGAGTTTTTATCATGAATGGATGTTGAATTTTGTCAAATGCTTTTTCAGCATCTATGGAGATGATCATGTTGTTTTTGTTCTTCTTTTTGTTGATGTGGTGAATGATGCTGATGGATTTTTGAATGTTGTACCATCCTTGCATCCCTGGGATGAATCCCACTTGATCATGGTGTATGATCCTCTTGATGATTTTTGAATTCGGTTTGCTAATATTTTGTTGAGTATTTTTGCATCTATGTTCATCAGAGATATTGGTCTGTAGTTTTCTTTTTTTGTAGTGCTTTGCCTGGTTTTGGCATTAGAGTGATGCTGGCTTCATAGAATGAGTTTGGAAGTATTCCCTCCTCTTCTATTTTTTGGAAAACTTTAAGGAGAATGGGCATTATATCTTCTCTAAATGTCTGATAAAATTCAGCAGCGAATCCATCTGGCCCATGGGTTTTGTTCTTGGGTAGTTTTTTGATCATTGATTCAATTTCTTTGCTGGTAATTGGTCTGTTCAGATTTTCTGTTTCTTTCTGGGTCAGCCTTGGAAGGTTGTATTTTCTAGAAAGCTGTCCATTTCTTCTAGGTTATCCAGTTTCTTAGAATATATTTTTTCATAGTATTCTCTAGTAATTCTTTGTATTTCTGTGGTGTCCATTGTGATTTTTCCTTTGTCATTTCTGATTCTGTTTATGTGTGTAGATTCTCTTTTTTTCTTAATAAGTCTGGCTAGGGGTTTATCTATTTTGTTTATTTTCTCAAAGAACCAGTTCTTGATTTCATTAATTTTTTCTATTGTTTTATTCTTCTCAATTTTATTTATTTGTTCTCTGATCTTTATTATGTCCCTCCTTCTGCTGACTTTGGGCCTCATTTGTTCTTCTTTTTCCAGTTTCAAGAATTGTGAATTTAGACTATTCACTTAGGATTGTTCTTCCTTCTTTAAATAGGCCTGGATTGCTATATACTTTCCTCTTAGAACTGCCTTTGCTGCATCCCACAGAAAGTGGAGCATTGTGCTGTTGTTTTCATTTGTCTCCATATATTGTTTGATCTCTGTTTTAATTTGGTTATTGATCCATTGATTACTTAGGAGCATGTTGTTAAGCTTCCATGTGTTTGTGATCCTTTTTGTTTCCTTTGTACAATTTATTTCTAGTTTTATACCTTTGTGATCTGAGAAGTTGGTTAGTACAATTTCAATGTTTTTGAATTTACTGAGGCTCTTTTTGTGGGCTAGTATGTGGTCTATTCTGAAAAATGTTCCATGTGCACTTGAGAAGAATGTGTATCCTGCTGCTTTTGGGTGTAGAGTTCTGTAGATGTCTGTTAGGTCCATCTGTTCTAGTGTGTTGTTCAGTGCCTCTGTCTCCTTACTTATTCTCCATCTGGTTGATCTGTCCTTTGGAGTGAGTGGTGTGTTGAAGTCTCCTAAAATGAATGCATTGCATTCTGTTTCCCCCTTTAATTCTTTTAGTATTTGTTTCATATGTCAGTGCTCCTGTGTTTGTTCAATGAATAGATATTTATAATGGTTATATCCTCTTGTTGGACTGACCCCTTTATCATTATGTAATGTCCTTCTTTGTCTCTTGTTACTTTCTTTGTTTTGAAGTCTATTTTGTCTGATAAAATACTGTAATACCTGCTTTTTCTCCCTATTGTTTGCCTGAAATATCTTTTTCCATCCCTTCACTTTTAGTCTGTGTGTGTCTTTGGGTTTGAAGTGAGTCTCTTGTAAGCAGCATATAAATGGGTCTTGCTATTTTATCTATTCTATTACCTGTGTCTTTTGATTGGTGCATTCAGTTCATTTACATTTAGGGTGATTATCGATAGGTATGTACTTATTGCCATTGCTGGCTTTAGGTTCGTGATTTCCAAAGTTTCAAGGGCAGCTTCTTTACTATCTAACCGTCTAACTTAACTCATTTATTACGCTGTTATAAACAGTCGGATGATTCTTTATTTCTCTCCCTTGTTTTTCTTCCTCCTTCACTCTTTATGTGTTAGGTGTTTTATTCTGTACTCTTTGTGTTTCCCTTGACTTATTTGGTGGATAGCTGATTTTATTTTGCCTTTAGTTAGTATTTGGTTTGTCTACTTTCTTTGTTGTGGTTTTAGTTTCTCTGGTGACAGCTATTTAGCCTTAGGCATACTTCCATCTAGAGGAGTCCCTTTAAAATACATTGTAGAGATGGTTGTGGGAGGTAAATTCCCTCAACTTTTGCTTATCTGGGAATTGTTTAATTCCTCCTTCAAATTTAGATGATAATCTTGCTGGATACAGTATTCTTGGTTCGAGGCCCTTCTGTTACATTGCATTGAATATATCATGCCACTCCCTTCTGGCCTGTAAGGTTTCTGCTGAGAAGTCTGATGATAGCCTGATGGGTTTTCCTTTGTTGGTGATCTTTTTTCTCTCTCTGGCTGCTTTTAATACTCTATCCTTGTCTTTGATCTTTGCCATTTTAATTATTATATGTCTTGGTGTTGTCCTCCTTGGGTCCCTTGTGTTGGGAGATCTGTGGACTTACATGGTCTAAGAGACTATTTCCTTCGCCAGATTGGGGAAATTTTCAGCAATTATTTCTCCCAAGACACTTTCTATCCCTTTCTCTCTCTCTCTTCTTCTTCTCTACCCCTATAATGCGAATATTGTTCCGTTTGGATTGGTCACACAGTTCTCTTAATAGTCTTTCATTCTTAGAGATACTTTTATCTCTCTGCCTCAGTTTCTCTGTATTTCTGTTCTCTGATTTCTATTCCATTAATAGTCTCTTCCACCTCATCCAGTCTGCTCTTAAATCCTCCCATTGTTTGTTTCATTTCTGTTATCTCCCTCCTGAATTCATCCCTTAGCTCTTGAATATTTCTCTATAGCTACATCAGCATGCTTATGACTTTTATTTTGAATTCTTTTTCAGGAAGATTGGTGATTTCAGTCTCACCAAGCTCTCTCACTGGTGTTTGAGGGATTTTGGACTGAACAAGGTTCTTCTGCCTTCTCATGGTGGTGGGAGTGGTCACTGGCCAGTGGCGCATGTGTGAGCTGGGAGAACAAAGTCCCTTCCTGCTTGCCCGTCGCCTTGCCTGTCTCCACTGTCTGTGCCGGTTAACTGCACACAGGGAGCAGCCTCTGTGTGGCCTTCGAGACGGTCTAGGGCAATGGCGTGGGTTGCAGTCCACCGGCATGTGTTCTGCTGCAAGAACAAAGCCCCTTTGTGCCTCCCAGACTGTGCGCCGGTCTCTGCTGTTTGTGCCTGTCAACCGCACACAGGGAGCAGTCTCTGGGTCTGGGCTGGTTAGCAGCGCATAGGAAGAAGCCTCTGTGCTAAGTTGTGTGGTGACTGTAGGCAGGGCCATTCTGCAGCAATGGCGGGTCATCTGGTTTGCTTTCAGTGCGGGCGGGTGGTGGGGGAAGGAACGGCAGGCTGCTTATTGCCGCGAGGGGCTTCGGAGCTGCATTGCTACCCAGGGGGTTAGGACACCTGAAGTTCCTCAAAGTTCCCAGCCTTCTGGGTTGAGTGTTCCAGGACGATTTTGTCCACCTGTTAATAAACCCTTGTCCCTTCTTATTTATTTATTTATTTATATTTTGGCATCATTAATCTACAACTACATGTGCAACATTATGGTTACTAGACTCCCCACATCATCAAGTCCCGACCCCGTACCCCATTATAATCATTACAGTCACTGTCCATCAGCATAGTGAGATGCTATAGAATCACTACTTCTCTTCTCTGTGTTGTACAGCCCTCCCCGTGCCCCGCCCCATATTATGTCTGCTAATTGTAATGCCCCTTTTTCCCCCCTCGTCCCTCTCTTCCCACCCATCCTCCCCAGCCCCTTTCCCTTTGGTAACTGTTAGTCCCTTCTTGGGTTCTGTGAGTCTGCTGCTGTTTGTTCCTTCAGTTTTTTTTCTTTGTTCTTATACTCCACACATGAGTGAAATCATTTGATACTTGTGTTTTTCCTCCTAGCTTATTTCACTGAGCATAATACCCTCTAGCTCCATCCATGTTGTTGCAAATAGAAGGATTTGTTTTCTTCTTATGGCTGAATAATATTCCATTGTGTATATGTACCACATCTTCTTTGTCCATTCATCTACAGATGGACACTTAGGTTGCTTCCATTTCTTGGCTATTGTAAATAGTGCTGTGATAAACATAGGGGTGCATGTGTCTTTTTCGACCTGCGCTGCTGCATTCTTAGGGTAAATTCCTAGGAGTGGAATTCCTGGGTCAAATGGTATTTCTATTTTGAGTTTTTTGAGGAACCTCCATACTGCTTTCCACAATGGTTGAACTAATTTGCATTCCCACCAGCAATGTAGGAGGGTTCCCCTCTCTCCACATCCTCGCCAACATTTGTTGTTGTTTGTGTTTTGGATGTTGGCTCACTGGTGTGAGGTGATATCTCATTGTGGTTTTAATCTGCATTTCTCTGATGATTAGCGATGTGGAGCATTTTTTCATGTGCCTGTTGGCCATCTGAATTTCTTCTTTGGAGAAGTGTCTGTTCACATCCTCTGCCCATTTTTTAATTGGATTATTTGCTTTTTGTTTGTTGAGGTGCCTTATCCCTTTAAGACCTTCAAAGTGCCCACTTTTCTTTTGTCCCATGGCAGCCAGCTGTTGGAACCTGATCACAGTCTCAGTATTGGACCTTGCTTTTCTGGTCCTCCAATATCCAGTGCACCATGCCATGTGTGTCTGTGCTCCTGGGGCAGACCACCAGGGATGGTTATTTAGCAGTCCTATGCTTCCACTCCCTTCCCACTCTGATTCCCTTCCTCCCACCCGTGGGCTGGGGTGGGGGGAGTGCTTGGGTCCCACCGGGTCACAACTTTGTATCCTATCCTTTTCCGTAAGATGTTGGGCTCTCGCCGATGTAGCCTGTCTCATGTACTGTATCTTCTAGTCGTGTTTTAGGAATAGTTGTATTCGCTGTATTTTCAAAATATGCATGGTTTTGGGAGGAGATTTCCGCCACCCTACTCATGCCGCCATCTTGAGAATCCTCCTAGACACCCCACAATTTGAACCCCAAGCCAGGTCATTGGGTTCCATAGGTGCTGAGGACCTTGCCTTTGAGCTTGTCTTTCACTCAGATCCATGCTAGAGAGAAAAAGAAGTCTGGGGGCTGGGGGTTGGGGAGAGGGGCACCCACAACTGGAATTGGGGAGTGGAGCCACCTGTCTGCCCCTTGGAAAATGTATTTGGTGGCCTGGCCCTATCCTGCCGTTTCCCTTTCCTGATTGGAGGTGGTTGGGGATACCACCCCTCCCCAGCCAGGTGGCTGGCAGAAAACTCCTCTCAGCTTCCATCTGCCCATCCAAGGTCCAACTGTGACTTAACAGACGCTTATTTCTCATCTTGGGAAACCCCCTGCCCTGGGGGTCAAGGGCCTCTTAACAGAGGCCCCTCACTCCTCCAGCCGTGTTTAGTCATGGGGTCAAGCGCCATCGACTGTCTTCTTCGGCTGCACAGCTCTGCAGCTGCGGGTGGGAGAAGAGAAGGGGAAATGGAGGAAGTCGGCTAATAGAGCCCTGGGCTGGAGCGCGTGGCACACGGGGTGGTCCCCACCTGGCGGCCCCGGCTCCGCCTTCTCCAGAGAGGGTCAGCCAAGCGCAGAGCCCCGCACTTGTGGGTGGGCAAGCGAGGTTCAGTCTGTGAATGTGTGCGAGCGCCCGAGTGTCTGTGCTTTCGGTGTCTGTGTCATTGTGTGTGTGTGTGTCGTGTGCCTTTGTGAAGATGTGCGTCTGTGTGTGTGTCTTTGGACCCTGAGTGAGTGTGTGACTGTGTCACTGTGTTACATAGTTGTGCCTGTGTGTGAGTATGCTTTTGTGGGTGTCTGTGTGACATCTGGGGGCTGGAAACGGGGGTAGGACTGCCTCCTGCCCCTCGACCAGCCCCCTTCTCTCCACCTTAGATACCCAGGACGCCAGAACCCCAACTCAGACAGGGTTGCTGGGTGCTGGGGATGAGGCGCAGAGGTCACTCAGGTCCTGGGACCCCCCACGACCTGGCCGCCTGGTCCTCTTATCTCAGACTTCTTCCGGGAGCTTCTGCCTGGAGTTTCCCCCTTTGCCCTCCTCGCCGCTTTTGGAGACGCAGGGGCCGAGGAGGGGGCCTGGGGGCTCGGGTGGGCCCTACCTGGGCGCCTCACCTGGAACCCTGGACGCGGGCGGAGACGCGCGGACAGTTGGGACTACTAAGGAGCATCCCACTCTCCACTCCCACGTCTGCCCTGCCAGGTGGGCCGCCCCCGAGGTGAGCCTGACCCTCACACTTCCTCCTCTTGCTCTCCACTGCAGCAAAGCTTTACGGCTAGGGCTTTGGACCCCAAAGGGCATTCTGAGGGGATTCGCGACAATGCAGGGCTAGAAGAGTGTGGGTCCTGCACCAAAGCAAAGTGGTTCCAAAGCGAGCTGTGCCTCTAGGAGGCGGTGGGATTGTGCGCGGACGTGTGTGTGTGTGTGTGTGTGTGTGTGTGTGAGAGAGAGAGAGAGAGAGAGAGAGAGAGAGAGAGAGAGATTCTTTGCCCTCCCCCGCCCCCCCGCAAGCTTCGGTCTTCTCGTTGACAGCCCGATGGCAAACTGCACCCTACAGTGCGGTGCGCCTGGGAAGTGCAGGGGGGTCGCTGCGTTATTGCACCAGTTGTGTGAGAAACACAGAGCTCCTTGTAACCAATGGACATAGTAGTGAAAGTACTGGGCAAACCCATTTATTTTCCGAATTCGACATGAAAGGGGAGCCCCGATGGAAAGGAAGGCCCAGCGGCCAGGGAACAGACTGCACACCGGGTTTGAGCCCAGAGCCCGGTTTGTGACACGGGCCCTATGCCCCGCCCTTTCTGGTGATACCCTGGGAACCGGGGAGCGGAAAGAGCTTTGGCGGACGAGCAGCCCTTGCTCACTTTGAGAAAGGCACTTTCTTTTCTCTGCTCGCGAGGCGGGAGTGGGGCCAGGCCGGGGTGCGCACGCCATCCGGGATCCCGCGGCCGTGGATTCCGCTCCCGGCTCAAACCCCACCGGCCCGAGGCAGCAGCGGGGGTCAAGGCAGCGGCGTGCGCTCCGCAAGCCCTCCCACCCTTCGCCTGGCGGGGACTGTGAGAATTTGCGGACGGTGCCCGCGCCGCCGCCAGCCTGGCCCCGCCCCGCCCGCTGCCGGCCCCGCCTGCCCCGGGCCGCGCCCCTCCGCCGAAGCCCCGCTCGCCCGCTCCGCGCCGCGGGCCTGCCCTCAGGCCCCCGCGGGCTGCGCGCCGCCGCCCCGAGGCCCGCGCCCTCCCGCTGCTCCGGGACCCGCCCGCCGCGTCCCCTGGGCAACCGTCTCCAGGGAGGCCGGGCCCCGCCCCCGGCACCGACACCCGGTACGACCCCACCTGTGCGGCGTCTGCAGGGTCCCAGTGCCCCCCGCGCAGCCCCGCCCCGCCCCGCCCCGGGCTTTGTCCTCCTGGGGCGACCCGGGGTCCCTGGGCGTGAGGGCCGGGGGAGGCGGGCGCGCTCCTGGGGCGGGCCGGACCCCGCCGGGGAGGATGAGGCTGGGGCCGCGCTCGCGTTGTGGTCCTCCGGTGTGGCCGGTTCATGCTCTCCTCTGCTGGTCGCGATGCATCCCTTTTGTGCCTCCAGGGCCGGGATCCGGGGTGTCCCGCTGCCGCCCTTGATGTGACGAGCCCGGCCCTCTGCCGGGCTCTGGACGAGGACGCGCCTGTTTACTTGTCAGGACCTAGCGGTCGCCGAGCGCATCCTCCCCTCCCCCTGCCCCCGATTCGGGACGGAGCACCCTGTGCGCTGTCCATGCCTAACATTGCCTCCCAAGCTTTGCCCTTGAACCCAGAGGGCTTAGAGGGCGGCAGACCCGGGTCCCGGGGTCCTGGCCAGAGTGAGGGCCAGAGCAGAAGATGCCCCTTCCTCCCGGGGAAGAGCCCCCTCCCTGGCCGCCCTCTTGTGAATTCTGCCCCGGCTCCCTATTTCCTGACCTGAATTTCTGAGGACGAATTCCTTCCCTGGCTTCTCTAACTCTTCGTCTCTCGGCTCCATCATGCTTTCTGCTCGGTCTTAACTCGTTCTGAAAGTGCTTTCTGTAGATCATGTCACGTTTCCCTGTGTGGCTGGCCTCTTGTTAACTCCACTGGTCAGCAGTGGAAGCTTTTTCTTCCCCGGCTCCTGGCGCTGACCTCCCTGTCTCTCTGGTGGCAGTGTTGAGGGAGGTCCTGACCATCCTCCCCAATGCCTAGTGAAGGGACCATCCCAGCCCACATTTCTGAGCTGCTGCGGCAGGATCCGTGGGGTGTCCTTCCAGGGACTGGGCAGGCAGCAGGGAGAATTCCTGCTTGGTCTGTGGGAAATGTGTTCTTGGAACAGACATCTTTTCCAACGGCTTCCTAGCACTGGGCTTTTTGTCTCCTGGAGAAGCCAGTGGTTTTGATTTTCTGCTCCTCAGGATCCATCCCCAGCCACACCTGGTGGGGTCCAGGCAGGAGTCTCCCTGCGGTGGAGGTAGCTGTGCCCAGGGCCCCGGGGTCGGGGAAAGGAGTGGGATTCCTACTGCTGGAACCCAACTGGCTGGGAGCTCAGGTGTCTTCTTTCTGGGGTCACATTATTTCCAGAAGTGGCCCAAAGGGTCTGGGGGGAGAAACACCACAGATGATGAAGTGAGCGGACGGCCCCCTCCCACCACCCTTCCTTTTCATCTCCAGCCTGCAGGGATAAATCTTCCTTTCTGATGTGATTTGGGTCTTGGATGGGGACCTCCAGTTCACCAACCTGCTTTGGCAGCCACTGAATGGTACTCAAAACCAGGCTTGGCTCAGATCACTTACTTTGCTTTCAAAAACCAAACAAAACCAACAAACAACTCTAAAAGTGATCTGAGTCATCGAATATTCCTGCTTCAGGCACTGGAAATGCTCCTGTGGTTTGCTTTAGTACCACCAAAGGGAGCCGGGGGTGGCATTGACGCAGATGGTGAGAAAGGCCCATCGAGCAGAATGTGATAGGTCTGCAAAAGTGAAACCTAGATGACACAGTTGCTTTTGAGCTAAAGTCCTGTAAGAGAATGCACAGATTTCTAAGACTCTCTCTTAAAAAAAAATTTTTTTTTTTTTTCAGAGAGATAAGGAGCTTGGAGTCAGGCAAGGGCGGAATGAAGCTTGTTGATTCCAAAGCATCTTTAGTCTGCCAGGCAGAGGGGCCTTTGCTGCTGGTCTTTCTTGGACCATTCCAGAGAGGTAGGTTGGCCGAAGGAAACAGATGTGTGGGGCAAGAAGAGATGTTATTTTATAGATAGGTCAGGAATTTGGAATCTGCCCTCCCTGACTATCCAACCAGAGGAGAATCCCTTTGTAGGACTAGAAAGCCAAAAGTAAGAGGCTGACCCAACTTTGTCCAAGGAGCCAATGTGGGGAAAGTGAACTAGACCTCAGCCAGCTTCCCGAGAGTGGGTTGCCACTGCCCAGGAAAGGAAGGAATGGCTTTGCTCCGAGGAGCCCCGGAGCCTGTCATGAAGCTGCAGCGTTTCGTGTGTGACTTGCTGCAGTCATGGTAGAGTTGGGCTGGTCCTGTCTGGGGAGAGAAAAATGAAAACCTTCTTCCAGAAGAAGTGGATTGAATTTTATAACTCAGTGTTGCTTCTCAAGGAGTCGTTAGAGGATCATTCTATTTCTCCAGAGAATTGACAGTCGCTCAAGAGTGTAGGATACTCCTTGGACCTTCTAGGACATAGCCTGGAAGATGAAGGCAGTCCTTTCCTGGCGCAAATGAAGAAACTGAGGTCAGAGATTGACTGTGGCTGAGCATTGGTTAAGCACCCCATTTGGCATCCGGTGGTAGCTGGGTGGGGCAGCAAGCCCCAGATTGGTAGGCCATCCGTGGCATTGGCAAGCAATTTGGGGACATGTGTACTCTGGGAGCGCAGCACATTTCTTCTTCTCTTGATGCTTGAGCAGCGACCATCCTTCCTGAGGGAAAGGGGCATGGGGTGAAAGCATGCGGTCATCCTTGGAGGCTTTTACCCCAACCCCAACCTCATTTTCTCTAGATCTTCCTCAGTAGTTTTCATACTTCTTTGTTAATATGGCTCCCTTTAAAGAGATAAGAATATTAAGCAGAATTTTTACCTATAAAGCAAGTGAAAACAGAGAGCCACTGTGGTACCAGTAGAGACTGGCCCTGAACTCCTTCCACTTAGCACCCTGCCCCACTCCCACCACCCTCTGAAGGCTCTGGGTGCTTCTGTGGAATCCCAAGACTCCCTGGAACATAGGCAAAAAAAAAAAAAAAAGATTGTGTAGATCTGTGCATCTGTGCTGGGATTAAAGTTTCTTCTATACATGTGTTTACACTATCTTCATTCTTATTTCAGGAAGATAATTTTAATAATTCTTAACCCTCATACTTTTTTATTAAAGTATTATTGATATACACTCTTATGAAGGTTTCACATGAAAAAACAATGTGGTTACTACATTTACCCATATTATCGAGTACCTCCCATACCTCACTGCAGTCACTGTCCATCAGTGTAGTAAGATGCCACAGAGTCACTATTTGCCTTCTCTGTGCTACACTGTCTTCCCTGTGACCCCCCCCATACCATGTGTACTAAACATAATACCCCTCAGTTCCCTTCCCCCACCCTCCCCACCCGCCCTCCCACACCCCTCCCCTTTGGTAACCACTAGTCCCTTCTTGGAGTCTCTGAGTCTGCTGCTGTTTTGTTCCTTCAGTTTTGCTTCGTTGTTATACTCCACAAATGAGGAAATCATTTGGCACTTGTCTTTCTCCGCCTGGCTTATTTCACTGAGCATAATATCCTCCAGCTCTATCCATGTTGCAAGTGGTAGGATTTGTTTCTTTCTTATGGCTGAATAGTATTCCATTGTGTATATCTACCACATCTTCTTTATCCATTCATCATCTACTGATGGACACTTAGGTTGCTTCCATTTCTTGGCTATTGTAAATAGTGCTGCGATAAACATAGGGGGCATATGTCTTTTTGAAACTGAGAACTTGTATTCTTTGGATAAATTCCTAGGAGTGGCATTCCCGGGTCAAATGGTATTTCTATTTTTAGTTTTTTGAGGAACCTCCATATTGTTTCCACAATGGTTGAACTAGCTTACATTCCCACCATCAGTGTAGGAGGGTTCCCCTTTCTCTGCATCCTCACCAGCATTTGTTGTTCGTAGTCTTTTCGATGTTGGTCATCATAACTGGTGTGAGGTGATATCTCATTGTGTTTTTAATCTGCATTTCCTTGATAATTAGCAATGTGGAGCATCTTTTCATGTGCCTGTTGGCCATCTGAATTTCTTCTTTGGAGACGTGTCTGTTCATATCCTCTGCCCATTTTTTAATAGGATCATTTGCTTTTTGGGTGTTGAGGCGTGTGAGTTCTTTATATATATTGGATGTTAACCCCTTGTTGGATATGTCATTTACAAATATATTCTCCCATACTGTAGGATGCCTTTTTGTTCTGTTGATGGTGTCCTTTGCTGTACAGAAACTTTTTGTTTTGATGTAGTCCCATGTGCACATTTTTGCTTTTGTTTCCCTTGCTCGAGGAGATACGTTCAGGAAGAAGTTGCTCATGTTTATATTCAGGAGATTTTTGCCTATGTTTTCTTCTAAGAGTTTTATGGTTTCATGATTTACATTCAGGTCTTTGATCCATTTCGAGTTTACTTTTGTGTATGAGGTTACTCATACTTTTTTATTCATTAAAAAAATCTCTTTACTGGTGAAAATTTGTAAAATGCAGAAATAAATTGCTAGGATAACTCTTCTGTAATCCTCATCACCAAGAGAACCATGGTTTCCTTGTTGGAATGCCCTCCCAGAGAGCCTTCTATGTGTGTATCTTTGGAAAGTTGATTTTTATTTATTGTTAAATATTATTATGAACTCCCACATAACTGATTGAATGCATATTTTTATCTCTGTTCTGTTTTAAGAGGCCAGTCAAATGGGAGTAAGGGAATTAAAAGAAGGGTATAAATCCTTAAGAAAACAGAGAAGTAGATGATAGGGGAGGTAGGATGTGAGCACAAGTTTTGAAAGATTGAAAGCAAATGGATGAAAAAGAGGTGAAGCTTAGAGTGTGGGATGCCCTGTGCTGTGGGAAGCAAGCACAACACCCACAAAGGCTCAAGAATGGGAGTTACAGAGTGTTCCTGACGATGGTGTCCAGGGTGGGCTGGAAGCAGGAAGATTGGTTGCAAGTGTGTGTGTTAGACCAACAGACCCTTCCCTCTTCCCACATAGCCTGTGGCTCCCTCCTCCACTCCAGCAGAAGATGTCGGTCTCCCGCAGGCAGTGTTGAACCAGAGCGGCTCAGGCCTGGCCTGGGGTGGAAGGAGGCTGTGAGGAGAGCAGCTGAGGGCTGGGGAGGCACTATATTGAGAACGAAAGGATTCAGTGCAAGTTTGCATAGGTTGGCTCCCAAAACATGGCAGCCTAGCTCATACGCACCCTCCAGGCAGGGCCTTAAAGAACATCTCTTTAAGGAAACTGACCTCACAAGAAAAATGGCCCTCAGATATGAGACTGAGTGGGACCCTGTTGAACAGCTAGCCTGTTACTTGGTTACTTCACAGTGATACTGGCCAAGCAGCTAGCCCTACCAACATAGCACAGCTTTTACTGCCTCGCTCTCAAATTTGAATGGGCAGCCGTGGCCCATTCCACATAGAATGGGGCCTTCAATGGGAAAGACAGAGACCCAAACGAACAGAAGAAAGGTATTCAGGAGTCATCAGCATGTTTTTTTTTTTAATGAATATTTATAATACAATAATAAACTCTTAGATATTAAAGCCATGATAGCAGAGGTAAAAATTTGAATAGAATAGAGTTGGAAGATTGAAAAATAAATTTCTAGAAAGGAGAACAAAAATACTTCATAGATGGAAAATAGGAAAGAACAGATAAGACAATTAGAGAATCAGTTTGGGAGGCCCAGTGTCCATCTCACAAGAGCTCAAGAAAAAGAAGGGAGATAAATGGAGAAGTGGAAGTTATCAAAGAAACTATAAGAAAAAAATCTAGAACTGAAGGACTTTCTGTATTAAGAGTCTCTGAGTAGTACTCAGCACAATGAATAATAAAAGACCCACTACATTAAAGTGAGAGATATACTATGGGACATCATCACTGACTTTCAGAACTCCAGAGATAAAAGTTACTAAATCCAACAAAGAAAAAAACAGGCCATATGTAGAAGATTAGAGGACAGAGTGGCTTTGGACTTTACAAAAGCAATACCAGGAGCTACAAGTCAGTGGAGCAACTCTTTTCAAATTTCCAAGGGAAATTAATTCCCAGTCCAGAGTTCTGTAATCATCATTCAAGCAAAGTAATAGAATAAAGACTTTGGATACATTTATTTTCAAAAACTTCACACACACTCATACACACAAGCACCCACACACACCTACTTTATATCCCTTTTCAAGGAAGCTGTGAGGATGGGCGCCACTAAAATGAGAGAATAAACCAAGAGGAAGAAGTACTACAATGTGCCATTGTCTCTTGCTGTCCTTTGGCTCAGCGGTCAAATGGCTCTCTATATTTCATCTATTATCTTACTTTGAGTCTTGAGAATAGGGAGAAAAACAAAACCAAACACCTACCTCACCATGGGAACTGAAAAATATTCTCTTCCAAGTCTCTCCTGTAGCCAGAACCTGTGACCTGGGCTTAATTGATGAGATGCACCTATGTCATATTTTGACAGAGAGAGGGATCAAGTGTGTACTATATCCATAGCCATGGAGGTCGCAGCAGTGATAGGCTGCAAGTTTGAGTTCTTGGCACAGAAGTGTCAGGGTACAAAGTGGCACCCCGTACTCAGTGGTAATAGCAGTTTGCCATTGTATATGCATCATGGAGTCCATGTAGGGTACTACAATTATATTTGTTTTCTTGTTCAACTTTTTGTTTTTCCTGGAGTTTATAGTTGCCTCACCTTTTCATTTACTTTGTTTTCAATGTACTAATCACTAATTCTTCCTCAAACTCCCCAACAGAACTATGACATGCACAGTGCAGCAAATATGTCAGATGATCTGTCAGCTCCTTCCCTGCTTAATCGGTGAGAGTTGGCTTTTCACTTGTAACCAAGAAACCTGACTGGTGGAGAGAATGGTGAGGGTGAAGAGAAGTCCCAATACTCCAGCTGTGCAACTGGTCTAGAGAGCAACCAGGCCAATTTGGAGTAAGATGGCTGAGGGCCCCAGGAGGAATACCTCCAAGAAAAAAAAAAAAAGAAACTGATGAATTATCTGACATATTTGCTGTATTATGAGGAGTTTTAAGTTCTCTTGGAGACTTTGGGATAGGATTCCATATGCATACATAGAAAACAAAATTTAACATGAGGCAACTCTCAAAATAAAAATAACAAAAAGTTGAACAAGAAAAAAAATAGTATACTATGTGGCTTGGTTTTGAACAATATTCACATAATCACAACAGTGTAAGCACTGGCATTTGCAAAAAATTGCCACATAGCTATGTCCAGAAGATGGAGATGACATGTACCTGCGTATGTGTGTAGGAAAGCATAAACCCATGTTCAAAGGCAAGAAGTTAAAGGTTCAAATCTAGAAGTACAGATTTAAACCTATTCTAAATAATAAACCTATTATTTAGAAACATAAATACCCAAAGAAATCACTGAAGGCGGGGATGATCTGTTTGGATGTGGAGGTCAAGGTACTGCTATTTTTTATTTTTGTTGCGACCATTTTAGTTTTAATTAATTTTTAAAATCCTGTGCTTGCATAGCTTTCAGAGATATTAAAACTTGAGAGTCATTATTATGACATCCATATCTACCCAGGATATAGTTGTTTTCATTTTCTCTATGCTTTCTGAAATGTCCACAAACATATGTTGCCATGATAAAGGTATGGGCACTTTTGGATTCATTTAACATGGGGGAATATTTACAACGCGGTGTGCCGTGCACAGGTGTCATTGTAATGACTACATTCACTCTTGTTAAGTTAATGTATGATAATTTACTTAGCCATTTCCTTATTATTTATGATTTATCAGTTTCACAAAGAATACCACACTGCCTATCTTTGTTCATATAACTTTTTTTTTTTTACTTTTGAATTGCTTCCTTAGGACAATTCTGAAATTTCCAAAATGACCAGATCTGAGACCATGTTAAGGGATTCCCCTTGGGTAGTCCATGAACTGAGCATCTTAGGAGATAGTTAGGACAGAATCTTTTGTAATTAGCCCCTGTTTTTTTTTTCTGATGAAAACAGAAGTCTTTTTTTTTTTTCTTTTTTCCATATAGAACAGAATTTCTAGAGATCCACACCTCTCTTCTTTGATGTCTTTCTTGGTTTTTCCCCCCCTGAGGACTTCTTTCCTTTTTAAATATGCAGATTAAAAGTTGATCATGTGGCCCCAAGGGGGGAGACACATTTAAAATGGGAGAGTTAAAAAAGAAGAAATAAACACCTAAGGAAGCAGAAATGAATAGACGAGGAGTAAGACAGCTCATGTCCTAAGCTGACCTTCCACTGAGGTGTGGGATGCCTTCTGCCTGACTTGAGCACCTTATTATTTCATCCATTTCCTGCAGCAGGAGCTCAGGGCCTCAGGCCCCCAGACAAGCCCTTCCTTCCTAGTTGGGAGCATGGTCTTCAGGATGTCCTACTTGCTTGGCCTCTCTCTGGCTTCTGGAGATTTCTTTCCCATTCCCTTTTGGATACGTGTCCCCGCAAACTGCCCACCACTGGACAGGAGCTTTGTATTAGGTGAAAGCGAATTTCCCACCTGCATGGGATTTGAAGACCCCCTTCTGCTTTGGTTGACAGCTTCAGTGGAGGGGGACACTCTTCCTGCCCTAGAGACTGGGGCAGGTGGTACCCCACGGAGAGGGGTGCTGTTAGACCGGGCCTTCTCCGGAGACACACTGAAGTGGGTCCTACCAGAGGTTTTGCATTTTGGAAGACAGGCACATCTATTCTAAATTTGCCTTTTGGGCCCAGACCATTCCATTTTCCTTCTGGTCTGTAGCTTCAGCTCTTCCAGAAGGTTCTGAAGGACAGGAAGCATCAAGGCCAGGGTGCTGGGATACCTGCTCCCCCGCTGTTCAGAGCGAGGATCAGGTGCTCTGTGCTGGCAGGGCCCCCACTTTCCCTCATTAACCCAGCCCTGCCAGCTCTTGCCTGCGGCCCTGGCCTGTTTGGTTTCCCACTCCCATTCTCACCTCCCTCCCTTCCATGTTTCTCATAGTAGCCAAAGCGATCTTTGTAAAGTAAAAATCAGGCCTATCAGTTCCCTGCTCAAAACCCTCGGATGACCTCCCATTGCAGTAACAAAGCCTGGGCTCCACCTAGGCTACAAGGCCCTGCAGGCCGCCTCACTGTGTCCCAGTCATTTCCTGGTCAGGCCTTTGACTCCAGCTACCTGGTCTCCCGCCTCTGGCCTTTGCACTTCTCACTCTAGCTGCCTAGGACACTGTTTCACAGATCTTTGCTGGATCCTTCTCCACTTTTGGGCCTCAACTCCAATATGACCTTACCTGACTGAGGTCCCTTCCCTGACCTGCCATCCAAAGGAGAACCTCCCCGTGAGCCCTTTTTTATGACATTCTAACTCTTTTACTATCAAATCATTTTGTTCATTTTTCTTTTTTTTTTTTCTCCTATAAGATGGAAAACTCCTTAAGAGCGGGGATGGGCCATCCATTCTCTGGTGGGCATATTCCCTGAAGCACAAATAAAAACGTGCTGAATGAATGAACAGCACTTGGGGCCGGCAGCCTTCTGGGCCCAGGAGGGGCCCTCGTGTTACTTTTCCTGAGGGTCTCCAGGAGGATGTGGTGGTTGAAGAACCTCTGGGATTTTCCTTGCAGCCAGAGCAGGAGGTGGTTTCTAGAAAGCTCCTTTTAAGGTGCATGTCTAGGAGCTTGTTGGGAAGTGAGCCCTCTGGATAAAGCACCTTCGGACTTCACCTCTGAAGTACCCACTTGTACTCACTTTCCGTATATGTTGGGCAGCAGGAAAAGTGTCCGTTTCATTCCCAGTGGGAGAGTGTCTGGGAAACAGAACACTTGACTCTACAAGGGCTTTTCAAGGCTCAGAAATGCCTGAAAGTAAACCCAGGTCAGGAGGCCCAGTGTGGACTCCGCTCTGTTGAGCGCGGTGCAGAAGGCCAGCTCGTGTGCCCCTGCCCTGTAGTCTGGGGGCTCCCGGTCTTCTGTCCGCCCTGCCTGGGTTGATGGCGGATACCTGGACTTCGTGTGAAACCACCTTCTAAAGGTCTCTGAGGCTCCTTCTCTTGGGCTATTCGGGCTGTAACTCTGGCCCTGAAATCCGGGTGTTGGACAGATACTTTGTCCTAGAGTTAAAAGAACTCAGCAGACAGATCAGTAGGAATAACTGGGGGCCCCTTAGGCTTGTTCTAGAGGAATGTGTGAAGGGCATGGCACGTTTTTGCCCAGGGCGCCCTCAGGGAGGAGGATGTTTATCACTCAGATAAGCAGGACACAACTTCCCTTTTTCCCCTGCTGCCTCCCCTGCCCAGCACCTGCTGAGAGTGACTCACGAGTTCCCTTGGGAGGCCATTCCCCAGGGCATGTGACTGTAACACCTAAGAGCCTGTCTTCACATGGACAAAGGCTGGGCCGCAGCTCCGTCAGAGTGTCGGCCACATTTCGACGGCCTTTGAGGAGAAGTGGAAGTCTAACAGAGTCAGTGAACACCAGCTCAGAGCCCCACCATGGTGCAGTTTCAAAAGGAATAAAAGGGACTCTTCTGGAGTCCTGAGCGTGGGACAAGCCACCAACCAGCAGCCCAGGGGGACTGCAGCCTCATTCCCAGGCCGCAGGAAGCCTGTGTAGCTCTGGGAGGCTGCATCCCTGGCTTGCCTTCATCTCTTAGACGTGACTCAGGGCTACTGGATCCATGCGGGCTTTTTCCAAATCTATGGAGAAACTCCTCTGCTGGCTGCTCCGGACTCAGGAGGTCAGACCCTTCAGACATTCATGGCTGGAGAAACTGTTCTTCAACCTTGAGCCAGAGGAAATGCATCTAAGTGGGAACGTCCACCAACAACTTACAGAAGGATGGTGTGGCCCCGTGACAGACCCTCGGCTGGGGTCGCCCTGCTGTCACACACCTGTTCTGCGGATTGCACTTCCCAGAAGTGGAAAGTTGAAAGGAACTGAGTCCTATCTTGTCCAGTTTCCTTTGGTATTTTATTAACAACCCAGATATGGGCAGAGAGAGAAGTCTGCCGCAAGGCTCTGGATGACTAGGCGACGAAGGATCGCTCATGGCTCACCTTTGGTTGGTCCCACTGTAGTGCCTGGAGGGTGGTCCTGGTCCTCGCTCACCGTCTAGGCCATCTTGCCTGCACCCACGGCTCCACATTTGTGTGTAGCTTACTGACCCCAGATTGTATCTCTGTGACCCTGAGACCTCTCCTCTGAGCTCTGCACTGGGGATGTTGCCCTGGGCTGTCTGCACGGAGATATTCAATGAGCAGGCCAGACTCAGTAGCCTGAAAGGGAGCACTTGCTGTTTCTCTGCCCCCAGGTCTCTTGCACTTCCCCGTCTCCGTCAATTCCACCACCCAGGCAGTCTCCTAGTCCCAAACCTGGCTGCCATTCTACTTCCTCATTACCCTTATCTGATGCACCTGAGCTCCTAAATACATCTCAACTCCCTTTCTCTCTCCAGCTCCTTCTCCTCCAGGTTCAAGCCACTGTCCCTGGGGGCAGGGGCCTCCGCCCTCTCTCCCTCTCTCCTGCCTGGACTCTCCAGCCCTTCCACACCCCAGCCAGTGGCATCATTTCAGATGTAAATCAGATCCTCTGGCTCCCTTGTCTAAAACGTGCCTCCAGAGCCACCCATCACTTAGAGTGAAACCCAGGTGCCTCCCCTGCCGACTTCTTCAAGCACCTCATCTCATGCCCTCCCCTCCCCACCTACATACTGCTCCAGGGGCCATGTCCCACCTTCATCTCATGCTGGTCCTCTGCCCCAGTGTCCTTTCCTCGGAGAGGCTTTTACTGGCCTCCCCCCATGGAGGACATGGCTCTCTGTAGCATTGCCACCTGGTGCCCTGCCGTTTACCGCGTTGATACAAAGCATGACCATCCTCCTTACCTGCCACATCTTGCGAACCAGTGTCTCGCCTCGTAGAGGTTTAAGGAAGGGACCTTGTGTCTCACTCACCACTGTGTCCCCAGCACTTCGCCTGACTCCTGGCACTTAATAAATACTATTGAATAAACTAAGCCATCTTAGACTGAGTCATATATACAAAATATCAAATCCAGTAATATGTGAGTTTTATTTTATTTCCATGAAATGAAATTGCCAACAATAATTGTGAATTCTCACATTTAGATTCAGGGAATTTGTGTTTCTAAAGAGTCTGGGAGAACCTGACTTACTGTGAGAAGTATCTGGAGGTTTAGCCGCTAATAGGCTTGGTGATACGTCCACCAAAGAACTTTCTGGTGGAGGCAGGTGGAGCCTCATACACTTTTAGGCCAAGTAAATGGGAGTTCAGTTCCCAGAACATTCTTCTTTGTTGGTCTGCCAGTTCCCATTTTGAGATCTTGTTTTCTCGGAGTACAAATTTTGACAAAAGAGTCTGGAGCCTGTGCTGCAGGGAAACAGTCAGAGGGGCTGTGGCCGTCATCCAGCAGAAGAGCCCCCACGACTCTGTGCGCCTCTAGATGGCAACACGAAGGATAGGGGTTGACTTTTAGAGGCAGGCCGATTTCCAAGGAAAGAGCTTTCTGAACACTAGAAACTTCCAAAATTGGAATGTGCTACTGCAGTCATGGAAATAGATACTTCCAGCTGCAAGTGACAGAAAACCCACCTCACGCTGCTGTAAGTTAAAAAAAATAAAAAGACATGAACATATCCCCCCGGGCAAGGGAAACAAAAGCAAAAATGAACAAATGGGACTATATCAAGTTGAAAAGCTTCTGTACAGCAAAGGACACCATCAGTAGAACAAAAAGACATCCTACAATATGGGAAAATATATTCATAAATGATGTATCTGATAAGGGGTTGACATCCAAAATATACAAAGAACTCACGCACCTTAACAA
>JAQQAC010002837.1:6977605-7015424 GCA_029783875.1 Phataginus tricuspis
AATGATCTCACTCATATGTGGAGTATAAGAACAAAGAAAAAAAAAAATGAAGGAACAAAACAGCAGCAGACTCACAGAACCCAAGAATGGACTAACAGTTACCAAAGGGAAAGGGACTGGGGAGATGGGTGGGAAGGGAGGGATAAGAGGGTAAAAGGGGCATTACGATTGGCAGGCATAGGGTGGGGGGGCACGGGGGGGACTGTACAGCTCAGAGAAGACAAGTAGTGATTCTCATCTCACTATATGATGGACAGTGACTGTAATAGGGTTGGTGGGGGGGACCTGATGAAGGGGGTAGTTTAATCATCACAATATTGCTCATGTTATTGTAGGTTAATGATACTAAAATAAAATAAATTGTAAAAAATAAATAAATAAATAAATAAATAAATAAATAAAAAGGCAGTGGGTATTTTTTAGTAGACAAAACCAAAATATCCAGGGATGGTGTCTAGCTTCAGGCATGGCTGGATCCAGAGACTCACAGGATGACCCGCTTGTACCCTCCACACTGAGCTCTGCTCTCCTCCATGTTGGTCTTTCCTCAGGTTCTACCCCAAGGGTAGCAGGTGGTCACCAGCAGCTGTAGGTAAATACTCTTATGCTACCCTAGGAGGACATACCCAAAGAAGTCAGGATGTCACAACCCATTTAACTGACATGATATCCACATGCCCACCCAGGAATCACTCACTATAGCCTGGAGATGATGTACAATGATTGGCTGAGCCTAATTCCCATTCCCATTCCCATTTTCCATCCAATCCCTGTGGCCGGGGGGAAGTTCAGGGGCTCTGATTGGTCGGTCCTGGGTCTCAGGCCACTCTGGTAGCCAGAAGTGAAGTCAACTCATCTGAACCACTTGTATTGAGGGTATGTTGAGTTTGTGGAAAGTCCTCAGCATCTAGATCAAGAAACTGAAAATTAAGGGATTTATATCCAAAATACATAAAAAATTTATATGCCTCAACACCCCAAAAACAAATAACCCAATTAAACAATGGACAGAGGACCTAAACAGACACTTCTTCAAACAAGAAATACAAATGGTCAACAGCCACATGAAAAGATGCTCCACATCGCTGATCATCAGGGAAATGCAGATTAAAACCACAGTGAGATATCACCTCACACCAGTTAGAATGGCCACTATCCAAAAGACAAGAAACAACAAATGCTGGTGAAGATGTGGAGAAATAGGAACCCTCCTATACTGTTGGTGGAAATGCAAATTGGTGCAACCGCTGTGGAAAGCAGTATGGAGGTTCCTCAAAAAACTAAAATTAGAAATACCATTTGACCCAGTAATTCCACCCCTAGGAATGTACCTGAAGAAAACAAAATTCCTAATTCAAAAAGATAATATGTGACCCTTTGTTTATCACTGCACTATTTGCAATAGCCAAGATATGGAAGCAACCTAAGTGTCCATGAGTAGATGAATGGATAAAGAAGATGTGGTACATATACACAATGGACTATTTTTCAGCTATAAAAAGAAAAGAAATCCTCCCATTTGCAACAGCGTGGATGGGATCTAGAGGGCATTATGCTCAGTGAAATAAGCCAAGTGGAGAAAGACAAATACCATACGATTTCACTTATTTGTGGAATATAAAAACAAAGCAAAACAGAAGGAACAAAACAGCATTAGATTCACTGACCCTGAGAAGTGACTAATGGTTACTAAGGGGGAGGGGGATAAAAAGGCAAAATAATTTGCAATCACAATATAAATTGATCACGGGGACTTTTGAACCGCTGTGATGTACATTTGAAACCAACATAAGATTGTATATTAACGATACTTTAATTAAAAGATATATATATATAAAAAAATAATAATATAGGTTGGTCACGGGAATGGTAGTACAGCATGGAGAATATAGCCAATGATTCTATAACACCTTCCTATGTTGACAGGTAGGAACCGCACCAGTGGCGGTGAGGATTTAATAATATGGGGAACTGTTGAACCACTATGTTGTATACTTGAAACTAATGTAAGATTGTATATGAATTAAAAAAGAAAAACACATGAAAAAAAATTGCTAGCACCCAGAAGCTCCTCATTCCCCTTCCCCTGGGGTAACTGCCCTCCTCCAGGGGTAAACCATCTCTTCTTCTGCCAACATAAATCAGTTCTGCCTGTGTTCTTTATATAATTGGAATCATGAGCACATATTCTTTTGTGCCTAACTTCCCTTGTTCAGCTTTGTATTTGTGAGGTGCATTTATATTATTGTATTTGTAGATTATTAATTCTCATTCTCCCAAATACCATTCCACTGGGAGAAGATACCACAATTCATTTTTCATTCTATTTCTGATGTGCATTTGGGAGGTTTCCCGTCTGGAGCTATCATGAATAACAATGCTGTAGACACCCCTGTATGCATCTTTTGGTGCGTATGTACTCGTATCTCTGGTGAGTATATACCTAGGAGTAGAACCAATTGCTGGTCAGAGGACATACATGTGTTCAGCCTTACTGGATATGCCAAACAGATCTTCAAAGTGGTTGTACCAAGTCACAGAGTTCTAGGTGTAGGATGCGCAGTTCTAAAGTCCCAGAGTAGCTGGCATCTGTGTCCCACTTGTACTGCAGAATGATGAGTGCCGTCTTCACCGAGAGTTTGGTCTTGATAGTGGTGGCACCCTGGTCCCACAAAGAAGAAGAGCCCCCACTTTCTCCTGCCCTGTCTCTGGCATTTGATCCTGAGTCTTCCTCTTGTAGGAATGAGTTTTTTCCCTGAATCCCAGATGGGCGAGTGAAGTCCTAGGTGTCATTTCCGTAGTGCCCAGGGGCAGGGGAACAGGTGTACATTTGTCTGGAGCCCTGTTCCTTTGGCTAGAGTCCTGGGGGAGCTCATGCCACACATGTGTTTTATTTGCCCTCAGGATTGAGTGGCCCCGGGCTTCCCTAGCTCAGCCAAAACACATTAAGCATTGTAAGTGGGTCTCCAGGATTTCTGACTGTCCCCCATATTTTCAATCAAAAAGAAAGCCTTTGGCCTTGCCATTCTCAGAAAGAGGAACCCAAACTAGGATGTGGTTTTACAATTGGAGGAAGTGGATTCCAAGAGTGGTAACATGGTAGCACGAGTGATGTGTGTGTCCCGCTCCTCAGAGCAGCTCCTGCATCCAGCTGAGAGTGAGGCTGGGTCCGAACGGCAGAGCCACCAAAAGAATGGCTCTTAAACGAGTTATTTCCTCTCAACTATTTTTCAAAGTCATTTAAATCTAGGATGATGTGACCTTAGGGTAGGGAAGTATTTTTCTAAAGAATAAAAATGATAAAACATAAGGGAACAGATTTGACTACATCAACATGAAAAACTTCTGCCCATCAAAAAGCCCCCATAGAAGGCTGGGCAGCTGGAGAGTGTGGTAGATAACGGTTGTCAGCGCAAGAGTCATTGTGTCGCTGCCAAGGGACAGCTCTTGCCTGTGGTGTTGGTGGTTAGCCAGATGAACAAAGATGCACCGATGAGAGCAGCGATTAACCAAAAGTTGATAGGAGCTGGAGGAAGAGAAAATCTCAGAGGTGCCGAGAGCGAAATTAATTGAATGTGGCTGGAAGGACCAACTGAGGCACACAGTGAAGAGGTCATTAAAGTACTAGAACACGTTATTGTTGATGACCTAGTGGGCTAAAGTCACACCAAATGACAGAGCCCTGGCACCTGACAGGGGAAAGAAGATGCCCCTACAACGAATAAGAACATTCCGTGCTCAGCATGCCAGCCTTTGAGATTGTATTTGATTGTGTTTTCTCATGGTTTCATTTCTGAAAATAAACTTGCCGTAAATTAGGAATCAATTTCCAAAAATAAAATCGTTTTTTGTATGATGGTATACAGTTTTCAGTAATGATATTTACATAGTATTATTTTTTTCCATAAACGTGTTATTTTAATAAATATCTCATGAATGAAAAAAAAAAAGACACCATAAACGCAATGAAAAGTTGACTCAGACTTGAAGACATTTCCAACTCGTTTAATCAACAAAGGAATTTGGTCTAGAGTATGAAAGGAAATTCTACAATCCAGTAAGAAAAAGAACCCCATGGAAAAATGGGCAAAGTTTAAAAGCAGGCTATTTGTAGAAGGTAAACATTTTATGAGTATTCAGGGAAATGCAAATTAAAACAACAAGGGAGAATTTCATGCCCATCAGATTGGCGGAAATGAGTGAACTTGACAATACCGAGTGCTGGTAAAGATAGATCACGCCCAAGAAAACAGTGCCGCTGCTAAAGGGCACCACCATTTAACTTCAATAAAGTCAGTGACATGGTTATACCTATTATCCAGCAATTCTGCTCATTATATACACCCTAGACTTGTGCTGTCCAGTGTGACAGCCACCAGCCACGTGTAGTTCACAAGCACTAGAAGTGTGACAGTGTGATTGGGCAACAGAGTTTTTAAGCATTTTATTTCATTTTAATTCATTCAGATATAAGAATTAATATCCAATGCATGTATTGGAAAACTTTAAGTATATTTGCAACAACTTGAGTCTGTGAACCTACTTTTTTTCCTGTAAATTGTATGAGATCTACATACATATGAAGTATTTCTGATGAAACTTTAATGTTCAAATTGCCATTTGCTGTAAGTGTAAAAAATACACACCAGATTTCAAAGACTTAATATCAAAAAAAGGATGTAAAATATCTCCAGACTGTGCCGTCACATCTGGAATCACACCCCATCCACAGACACTTAGACAATTTTTCTATTACATATTGAAATGACCACATTTTTCATATTTCGGGTTAAATAACATATTAGTAAGCTTAATTTTTTGTTTTTATTTTTTTTTACTTTTTTTCTTAACATAGCTACTGGCAACTTTGACATTACACATGTGGTTACAAATTATATTTCTCTTGGACAGCACCTATCTAGACTCTGACATGTACATAGGGAGATGTGCGTGAGAATATACATCGTTGCACTGTTTTTAATAACCAAAAAGAGTAGAAACAAACCTTAGGGTTCATCAACAAGAGAAAGGGTAAATAAATGGTGGTTTATTTACACAGTGAAATGCCACACGAGAGTTGAATGAAGTATAGCTGTATCTGAGAAATCTCTGTTGAGTGGCCAAAGCAAGTTGCAGAAGACTCATTATTCATACAAAGTGTTAAAATGTGCAAAAATATTAGAAATTATCCTTGGATACATATTAATAGAATGAAAGTATAAAAAGTCATGGAAATGATAACCAGGATGCAGGAGGTGGTAACCTGGAGTGGGGGAGAGATACTCAAAGTCCTTAATTGGGTCTGTAAACATTTGGTTACTTCCTGGGGAGTGGGTGGGACTGGCTTTAGCCTGACTGAGATATTTTGACAAATTATTTGATGGCCAAAGTAATTTTTAAGCCACCTGGTTTCTGGAGAAAGTTCCAAAGAACTGCAGCCTTGGGTCCTTCTCAAGTCCTTGGTTGTCTGACCACCGATCCTGCCAATTCCCACCCTTGCCAGCTGATGGCCATGGCAGGGTTTCCCACATATGTGTGTTACTGAAAAAAAAAATTTGGAATAGGTCTGTTGGTGTCTCGGATTGAGGCCATTGCTTGAAGGATGCAGAGTGCCCGTCTGTGATAGGAGGCAGCTCGGCCAAGCGGGTGGCCTGGGGTAGCGGGAGCCACAGGCCACCCCTGGCAGGATGAGGCCCACCAGGAGAGCTTTGGGTACCTCTGTCCCGAGCCTCCCGCTGTCCAAGGTCCTGACATCCTGTTTCCCAAAGCGTCCTTTCCAGGGACTCACTACTGGGGCGGCTCATTCTGCCTTTGCTTCCTTTTCAGCACAGCTGGGGTCTGCAAAGTGAAACAGCAGGATGCCCCCGGGGGTTGACTGCCCCATGGAATTCTGGACCAAGGAGGAGAGTCAGAACGTGGCGGTCGACTTTCTGCTGCCCACAGGAGTCTATCTGAACTTCCCTGTGTCCCGAAATGCCAACCTCAGCGCCATCAAGAAGGTACCATCTTGACCTTAAATTAGTCTTCAGAGCTTGAACTCAAAGACTGTAATGCTCACACACATAGTTTCTCCAATTTGAGATCCTCGGATACAAACTTTAAAAGGTACACATAATATCCAGTTGTTTAAAAATGTTCTGTTAGCGTCCACCTAGCGTCCTGAATTGAGCTCACCCTTCATCAGCAGCGTCTCCATGGCGTGGCTGTGGGGTGTGGCTCCCAGGTGGCCTTTCATTCCCTCCACGACTGTGCCATCACGCCTGAGATCAAACTCCATCCTCAGATACTTAAGAATTTTACTGGTCTTTGCCTTCAGAGCTGTCATCATATACTAAACGTCATCTTTGGAAATAGTTTTTGGTTTCAATGAATAATTTCCAGGTGGATGACTGAGTCCAAGGATTAGACATCTGGGTGTATTTGGTAGATACTGTCCTTTGACCTTTCAAAGGGCTTATTACCAAGTGTGGGATTTAAGGTCATGCCAGAAGGCAAGACCTTAACTCAGAATTTTAAAAGCTATACTTGAGAGCAGGAAAGAAAAGGAAAGAAGCAATGGATTATCCCTGAGTCTTCTGGGTTTTTTTGAAATCTTTTTTTCCTGGGAGATTTTTTTTTTAAATATGTTTTAAAAAAAGGAAAAGGGAAAACACACCTGTGATCCAGCCGTTTGGGGCAACCACTGTAACACTTGGGCTGTTGTCTGTTGGCTTTCCTATGTAGTTGTTTTTTGTGAAAATTCTGATTATGAACTTTGATATCTTTTTTTCCCCCTGTGTTAACATTATAGCATGTTTTTCATGTGATTAACTATATAAATATCACTTTAGGGGTAATGTTATTTTTCTGCTCATGAGCTCTGTATGCATGATATTAAAATTCAGACACTGCAGAAATGCACAATACATTGGTCGTGCGGTTTCAGCACACCCAAATTTGCTTTCAATTTCTTCATAGTTTTATGTATGCCAGGGGCCCGATAGTAAATATTCTAGGCTCTGCTGGCCATGTGGTATTTGTCAGAACCACTCCACTCTGCCATTGCAGGGCATAAGCAGCCACAGACATTACGTAAAAGAATGGATGTGGCTTTCTTCCAGTATCTGGCCCACAAACCATAGTTGGCCTTATCCTGGTCTGTTTCATTAATATGTTTATTATTGTTGTTTTTATGGAAATGGGCTTGAATTATATCTGATGTTCTACAACTTGTGTATTTTTTCCCACTTAATAATGTATCTTGGAACCCTCTGTGCCTGTTCGTATCCCTAGATTCTGGGTCACACCCCTGTGCTGTCCCTTTGTGCTGGTGGACCATAATCATCCATCCCAGGGAAGAAAGATAGGGCTGTTCTCTCTGTTTCCGTCTTCTCTGTACCGCAGCAGTGACACCTGGCTTGTCTGTTAGTGATCCGTGGGGCGCACTGACGCTCTTTGCTGAACTCAGCCCACAAAGAGTTTTATGGCCCGTCAGTGTGTTAAGCTTTTCTGAATTCATTGCCAGCATTTATAAATCGGGGAGATGAACCCCAGAACGAGTAGCTGGGGGCCTGGAGGTCACGTCTGGCTGGCCGCCTCGCAGGGTGACTTACAGGGAGACGGCAGGATGAGCCGCTTGGCTCCAGACTTCGGCACAGACCTGTCTCCCTTTACGGAGGGCAGGGAGTGGCCCACGGGGTCGGAGAGGAGTGGTCCTGGGACCTTGCCTTTGCCTCCTTGTAAGTGCCCTGCAGGGGGACACCCAGACTGAGGCCAGCCCCCACCCACTTCCCCGCTCCCTGGGGCCCCCCCTGCCTCGGCCCGAGGGCCTGACCTGCGACTGTCCCTCCCAGGAGTTGTGGCACCGAGCCCAGTATGAGCCGCTCTTCCACATGCTCAGTGATCCCGAGGCCTACGTGTTCACCTGCGTCAACCAGACGGCAGAGCAGCAGGAGCTGGAGGACGAGCAGCGCCGGTTGTGCGACATCCAGCCTTTCCTGCCCGTCCTGCGCCTGGTGGCCCGCCAGGGTGACAGGGTGAAAAAGCTCATCAACAGCCAGATCAGCCTCCTCATCGGCAAAGGTGCGCTGCGCGGTCCAGGCCGCCCTCCCCACCCAGGGCCTGCCTAGGCCTGCCCCTGGGGGCCCCCGCTGACCCCCACCTCCTGCCTCTCAGGCCTCCACGAGTTTGACTCTTTGAATGACCCGGAAGTGAATGACTTTCGCACCAAGATGCGCCAGTTCTGTGAGGAAGCAGCCGCCCACCGGCAGCAGCTGGGCTGGGAGGCCTGGATGCAGTACAGCTTCCCTCTGCAGCTGGAGCCCTCGGCGCGGAGCTGGGGGGCGGGCACCCTGCGGGTGCCCAACCGGGCCCTCCTGGTCAACGTCAAGTTCGAGGGCAGTGAGGTGAGCCCGTGGCTCCTGCTGGGGGCACAGTCCCGTTTGTTGCTTCCAGGCTGCTGTGCCCGTGGGGGACACATCCTCTGTGAGGCTTCCCAGTCATCCACAGGCCCCCAAATTCACTCTCCCCCCAGTAGCGTCAGATGGTACTTGTGTGGTACCCTGTGCATGCAGATGTTCCACCAGGCAAGTTCGACAAAGCTGAGTGACCGAACGGCCTTCGTTCATCCAACAGATGCTTGAATGTCTTTGTCAGACCCTGTCCTTGTAGAGTTCGCCTTTGGTGGGCCAGGGAGCCGGCAACCCCACGCGCCGCGCCCCGGAACTCTGGGCCCTCAAGAGGGCAGAGAGCTGATCCACCCTCCTCCCTCTAGGAGAGCTTCACCTTCCAGGTGTCCACCAAGGATGTGCCCCTGGCACTGATGGCCTGTGCTCTTCGGAAGAAGGCCACGGTGTTCCGGCAGCCGCTGGTGGAGCAGCCTCAGGACTACACGCTGCAGGTGAACGGGAAGCACGAGTACCTGTACGGCAGCTACCCCCTCTGCCAGTTCCAGGTGAGGGCCGAGGTCTGGGGGGCTGGGGAGACCGGGCCTTTGGCCCTTTCGAGCCCAACGAGCCAGGCCTTTGGGGATCACAGCAACAGTGTCCCCTTACTGACTGGCCCTCGCCATGAGCACTTTCAGGAGGTGGGTGGGCACAGAAAGAGCCAGCCAGAGAGGCCCCCGGAGGCCCGGGGTGGGCGGTGGGGAGCAGGGGGAGCCCCGGGGAGCCAGCCGTCAGCCACCCCCTCTGGCCCTCGCCCCAGTACATCTGCGGCTGCCTGCACAGCGGGCTGACCCCCCACCTGACCATGGTGCACTCCTCCTCCATCCTGGCCATGAGAGACGAGCAGAGCAGCCCCGCCTCCCAAGTACAGAAACCGCGCACCAAACCTCCCCCCGTCCCCACGAAGAAGGTGAGCTGATGCCCTGCGCTTCCTGCCCTCCGTCCCTTCCTTCCACCCGTTGCCCAACCCTAGAGACCACCGGGCAGCCCTTTGGGCTGGAGCGGGTCCAGGGTGCCCTTGTCTCATGCCCCTCAGCTGGTCGGTGTTGAGAGCCGGGGCTCAGGTTTGGCAGCCACATGGCCAACGTGCTGCCGAGCTTCCCGGGGTCGCCTTCAGGCCCAGGGCTCAGGCGGCCCTTCTCCTCATGCCCCTCCTGCTCCCCGCACGGTCAGCAGACCCCCAGGCCTGCAGAGCACAGCAGGTTCTGGTAAAGGATGGGGTGTGGGCAGGCACCTGAGATTGCCACAAGCCTGCAACACTCCCGCCCCACCCCACCCCCGCCACCCCTGGACTCCCCCCTCTTAATGACCCCGCTTCTGCCCCAGCCCTCCTCTGTGTCGCTGTGGTCCTTGGAGAAGCCCTTCTCCATCGACCTGGTCCAGGGCAGCAAAGTGAATGCGGACGAGCGGATGAAGGTAGGGGCGAGATGACACGGGGCTGGGGGCGCCAAGCCAGGCCTGGGATGTGTGTGTGTGTGTGTGTTGTGTTTGTGTTCTGACAAGATGGTTGTGGCCTGGAGGGGTGGCAGAGGAAGAAGGGGTGTCACACGAAAGCCACATTACCCAGCATCCCTGCCTGGGGTGGTTGTGAGCCGCTTCAAAACAGGAAGAGGGGAGGGGAGCAGGCTAGCCGGCCAGAGAGGCTGATTCGTAGAAACCCTGGCCCAGTGAGTTCTGGGTATAGGACAGGTGGAGGCTGTGGGGCCAGGCCCAGACCAGAGATGTGGGAACCACAGAGTCTGGGAGGTGACAGGTGCAGAAGAGGAGCCGTTTCAGCCGGGCCAGTGGCTTTGGGGCTCCCGGGGACACTTGCTGGGGGTTATCCAGCACGTCCCCCGATGCTGTAGCCAAGCCCGCTGCTGGGCTCTTCACCCCCCATCCTCAGTCCTCAGGACAGCCTGTCTGTTTTATTGCTCCATTTGTAGGACCTAAAGCCTGGTCCCCAGAGGTTGGGTCTCTTTGGGGAGCACTTTTGGGGGGTAATCATACAAGCAGGCGGTTTGGGCTCCCTGGCAGAATCACGGAGGACTGCAGGGAGGCAGCTTTTGGCCGGGCGCTGAGAGCTGTCCTGGTGGACTTGGGGGCAGTACAGCCAGGCGCTCGGGAGGCACTAATGCCTCCCTGCCTGCTGGGGGTTCACACCATCGAAGCAGTTGGGGGGAACCCTTGCATGTTGGAGCAAGGAGGGCCCCTGGAATTCCCAAGCTCCAGTGGGGAAACTGAGGCCCAGAGCAGGGGAGCGACATGCCCTGGGGTCCCACAGAGTCTGGGGAGCCCACACACAAGTCACAGTGCCCTTTCCTTCTCCCCATGGCCACCTGTCCCACTTGGGCAGCTTCCAGTTCCTCTTCTTTACCACCTTCCACGTGGGAAGTGGGATTCAGACCCACGGAGAAAGAGGACATCTTGGGATGAGATGTGAGCCTTGGGGAGATGGGAGAACCTGAGTGGGGCCTGGGGGCCTCTGCCCCCGTCAACCCCTGCCCACACTTCCCTAGCTGGTGGTACAGGCTGGGCTTTTCCATGGCAATGAGACGCTGTGCAAGACGGTGTCCAGCTCGGAGGTGAGCGTGTGCTCAGAGCCCGTGTGGAAGCAGCGGCTGGAGTTTGACATCAATGTCTGTGACCTGCCTCGCATGGCCCGTCTCTGCTTTGCACTGTACGCGGTGATCGAGAAGGCTAAGAAGGCCCGCTCCACCAAGAAGAAGTCCAAGAAGGCGGTGCGTGGGCTGGCCTGCAGGCTGGGGAGGCCGTCCAGTCCTGCAGCCCCGGGCCGCTCCCAGCAGGCACTCAGCCTGGAGACCGGGGCCCAAAGGGGCCTGCGGACCCCAGGCTCCCCACCCCTCCCCCATGGCCACCACCCCTGCCCTGTGGGGCTCTGGGCTTCTGGGCTTGTGAGTAGGGTGACTCGGCGTATCTGGGCCTGGGCCATTGGTCCTTTCGGGAACCCGGAGGCAGCTCTGTGGGGTGGAAGGGCATGCACTGTCCCCCCCCACCCCCCGGGAGCAGAGTGGCCTGAGTCAGCAGCTGGCCGGGGAGGGAGTGGTGGCTGGGCACTGAGTCACCAGGCCCAGGATGTGACTGGCCATTGGGCCACACTGACTCACCCGTAGCTGAGCTGGGCCAGCTTTCTGGGGCCGATGTGGTTGGTTTTGGGGGTTTCTCAAGATGCCGGGAATGGGGAGGCAGCAGGGAGCCGAGAGGCGGCTGGCCCTGCTGGCTTCCTCACAGCCAGTCTGGGTGAGGGCAGGGAGGCCTGGGCACGGCAAATGGAGGCCTCCGGGTGGCTGGCCTGACCTGCCGTGTTCCCTCCCAGGACTGCCCCATCGCCTGGGCCAACCTCATGCTGTTTGACTACAAGGACCAGCTCAAGACGGGTGAATGCTGCCTCTACATGTGGCCGTCGGTCCCAGGTGGGCCCTGACCCGGAGGGAGAGGCTCGGGGGAGTGGGGCCCGAGACATGGTGGCATTCTCCCATTCCTGTGTCTAGATGAGAAGGGGGAGCTGCTGAACCCCGCGGGAACTGTGCAGAGTAACCCCAACACTGAGAGCGCCGCCGCCTTGGTCATTTGCCTCCCCGAGGTGGCCTCCCATCCTGTGTACTACCCTGCCCTGGACAAGGTCATTGAGGGGATCCCTGGCCACCTGGGGCTGTGGGGCTGGAGATGAATTTCCCTGACCTGCCTCTGGGGTTCCCCAGAGCACGCAGTGGTGGGCTTCCGGACTCTCTAGAACCCTTATGTGCCCTAGAACAGGGGTTCTTAACCAGGGCCCGTTTTGCTCCCCAGGGTACTTTGGGTAATGTCGAGAGGCACTTTAGGCTGTCACAAGTAGTGGGAGTGATTCCTGGCGTCTCTGGGTGGAGGCAGGGTGCTGCTAAGCGCCCTACAGTGCACAGAACAGTCTTCGTCACTAAGGGCTGTGGGCCCACGGGGTTGGGAGTAGCCAGGTTTGATTACCACTCTGGGCACCTGCCTGTGCCAGGCCCCAAGGCACCGCTGAAGGCCGGCTCGCTTGTTGCAGATCCTGGAGCTGGGGCGGCAGGGGGAGCACGGTCACTTCACAGAGGAGGAGGTGAGCGGGCCGCGGGTGAGGGTGTGGGGTGCACAGCTGAGCGCCAGCCCTCACCCGCCTGCACCCCCCAGCAGCTACAGCTGCGGGAAATCCTGGAGCGGCGAGGGTCTGGGGAGCTGTATGAGCACGAGAAGGACCTGGTGTGGAAGATGCGGCACGAGATCCAGGGGCGCTTCCCCGAGGCCCTGGCCCGGCTGCTGCTGGTCACCAAGTGGAACAAGCATGAGGATGTGGCCCAGGTGGGTGGCAGGGGAGGGGCCGGGCAGGGGTGGGGCCTGGGCAGACGACCACCTCCACCCACCTGACTGTCGGCTCCCTCCAGATGCTCTGCCTGCTGTGCTCCTGGCCAGAGCTGCCTGTCCTGAGCGCCCTGGAGCTGCTGGACTTCAGCTTCCCCGACCGCCACGTGAGCTCCTTTGCCATCAAGTCCCTGCGCAAACTGACGTGAGTGCCACAGGCTCCCTGCTTCTTGGACGGCTGGCTCTGGCCTGCCTGCTGCTCACGGGTACTGGGTGGGAGCCGCACCTGGCCCGTCAGCCAGCTCGGGTGAGGCCTCGTCAGACCCGTCCTGGGCCGTGGAGCCCTGCACCCCAGCAGGCCTCCCTCCTCTGCAGGGACGACGAGCTTTTCCAGTATCTGCTGCAGCTGGTACAGGTGCTCAAGTACGAGGCCTACCTGGACTGCGAGCTGACCAAGTTCCTGCTGGACCGGGCGCTGGCCAACCGCAAGATCGGCCACTTCCTCTTCTGGCACCTCCGGTAGCTCGGCCCGTTGCAGGCTGCGGGGGGAGGGGCCTCCCCCTCCCACTGGCCTGGGGGGCTCACCCCTGTCTCCCTCCCCCAGCTCCGAGATGCACGTGCCCTCGGTGGCCCTGCGCTTCGGCCTCCTCATGGAGGCCTACTGCAGGGGCAGCACCCACCACATGAAGGTGCTGATGAAGCAGGTGAGGCTCAGGTGTGCCCCCGCCAGGCTAGGCTCCTCTGCGGGTTGGCCCCGCCCCTCTGAGCCACCTGGGCGGGGCTGAGGCTCAAGGCCCTCCCCTTCCTGGCCCAGGGGGATGCACTGAGCAAACTGAAGGCTCTGAACGACTTCGTCAAAGTGAGCTCCCAGAAGACCACCAAGCCGCAGACCAAGGAGCTGATGCACCTGTGCATGCGCCAGGAGACCTACCTGGAGGCCCTCTCCCACCTGCAGTCCCCGCTCGACCCCAGCACCCTGCTGGCTGAAGTCTGGTGAGCCCCAAGCCCGGGGAGGGCCTCCTCCTGCCCCCCACCAAGGTCTGCGGAGGGGGCCCTGCTGAACGCTCTCTGGCCTGGCAGCGTGGAGCAGTGCACCTTCATGGACTCCAAGATGAAGCCCCTGTGGGTTGTGTACAGCAATGAGGAGGCCGGCGGCGACGGCAGCGTGGGCATCATCTTTAAGAATGGGGATGGTGAGCAGAGGGCCTGGGGGAGGGAGCTGCTGGCGACCTGGCCTCCCTACACCTTGCTCCTCGGGGGCTCTGAGGGACTCCAGGAGAGTGAGCTGAGAAGATGGGGTCCTGGGACTTTGGGGTCTGGCCATGGCTGGGAGGGGAGGACCCACTGGAACTTCCTGCCTTTCCTTCCGGCTGGCTTCCCAGACCTCCGCCAGGACATGCTGACCCTGCAGACGATCCAGCTCATGGACATTCTGTGGAAGCAGGAGGGGCTGGACCTGAGGTGAGGGGGCCTCCCGACATCCCCCTGTGCCTGTGCCGGGCGTAAGCCCCTGTCCCTTTGGAGGGGACCTCTATCCACGCTGACCAGTGTCTGCCTCTATTAGAAAAAGGCTGTTCTGAGAGCAGGGACCAGTTTAAAGCTAGAGCCAAGGGAGTGGGCGGGGCCACAGGGCCTGGAGCTTAGCATCTGGCTGCACTGTTGCCTTTGCCCAAGCATCCCTGGCCTCCTGCCTCATCTTGGGAAACAGTGGCATCTTCTTCCAAGCCACCTGGACTTCGCTGTCTGAGCAAATGCGAGCTCAGCCAAGGTGCTCACTTCTCAGTCTGCACCGTGGGTGCTGATATCGAGCTCTCCAGGGAGCCCTCCCCGGAGTCCCGAGAGCCAAAGCCTCCTCCCCAGCCCCTTTCTCCTCTTCAGCAGCTTGATGAGCATGTCCTGTGGCCATTTTGGGTGTCTCACTCTTTGGGGGTCAAGCAACCTCAGGCACAGCCCTTGACCACATTGTTTCCCTGCCTCCCTCCCACCTGGCCAGAATGACCCCCTACGGCTGTCTCTCCACCGGGGACCGCACAGGCCTCATCGAGGTGGTACTTCACTCAGACACCATCGCCAACATCCAGCTGAACAAGAGCAACATGGCAGCCACGGCCGCCTTCAACAAGGATGCTCTGCTCAACTGGCTCAAGTCCAAGAACCCTGGGTAGGTGTCAGGCCCCGGGGACAGACACCTCCTTTCCAAGAGGTGTGGTCTGGGAGCCAAAGGTAAGGGGAAGGACCTGTGAGTTTCTGTGGCTTCTGGCTCAGCCGTGTATGTGTTGGGCTGGGCCAGGTCTCTGCTCCCATGTGTCAGTTAGCTATTGCGTGTGACAACCACCTGCAACTTGGGAACATAAAACCACCAGTTATAATTGACCCACAAGTCTGCAACCTGAGCGGGCTCAGCTGAGTGGTTCTGCTGGAATCACTCATGAAGCTACTGTCACCTGGTGGCCTGACTGGGGCTGGAGGGTCTAAGGGGGCCCCAGCCACACATCTCTGGGGTCTCCCCTCACTGAGTATATCAGCCAAGGCTTCCCCACGTGACCATAGGGAAGGTTCAAGAGCTGCAAGGTGTTTTAAGGCCTAGGCTCTGGAATGACTCCAGCAAATACTTCATGTTCTGTTGGTTCAAGCAGGTCACAAGGCCAGATCCTGAGGGGGAGGGGGGACATAGACCCCACTTTCTGGTAGAAGTTGCTGCAAATGGTGTGGCCATTGTTTAATCCGTGCTCCCCACATGCAGGGAAGCCCTGGATCGAGCCATTGAGGAGTTCACACTCTCCTGTGCTGGCTACTGTGTGGCCACATATGTGCTGGGCATCGGCGACCGGCACAGTGACAACATTATGATCCGGGAGAACGGGCAGGTAGGGCAGCGCGGGCACTGCCACCTGCCTTTCCGCTCAGCAGAGCCCCCTCCCAGCTTCCTGTCTCCCCTCCAGGACCCAGCGCAGTCCTGACACCTTCAGTCTGTGCCCTTCCCTCTCTAACAGCTGTTCCACATTGATTTCGGCCACTTCCTGGGGAATTTCAAGACCAAGTTTGGAATCAACCGTGAGCGGGTCCCATTCATCCTCACTTATGACTTTGTGCATGTGATCCAGCAGGGGAAGACAAATAACAGTGAGAAATTTGAAAGGTGAGGGTGGCCCTCAGTGCCTGGGCCAGAGGCAGGGTGCAGGGATGGTCCTGTGTGGGGAGGCAGGCTGGGTGGGAGGGCCAGTGAGAGGGGGCGGGGGCGGGCAGGGCCGCCGGGGGAGACTGAGAGCCGCCGGGCCTGCAGGTTCCGGGGCTACTGCGAGAGGGCCTACACCGTCCTGCGGCGCCACGGGCTGCTCTTCCTCCACCTCTTCGCCCTGATGCGGGCAGCAGGCCTACCTGAGCTCAGCTGCTCCAAAGACATCCAGTATCTTAAGGTGAATGCCAGGGTAGGGCCCCGTTCGGCAGTCTCAGCAGCCTGACTTCCCAAGGCCTGTCTCCGAGCAGCAGGGCCTAGGGGGCAGCGAGTGTGGGGGGGCCTGCAGGGCGCTCCTGGCTCAGTGTCCTTCAGATAGTCAGCTGGGTCTCCCTGGGCCCACCCTCTGGTCCTCCACAGGCTTTAGGTGTTTCCAATTCTACAAAAAGGCTGGATGCCCTGCAGTGCTTCCTGCCCGTGTCTTTCCGCTTGTGAGAAGCTGGGGTGGGCAGTGAGCACAGGGCAGTGAGTACGTCCCTGCCAGGCATTCTCCTTGGTGCCCAGCCCGTCTGGCACAATCTGGCATCTTATTTTGAGGGTGGGTTAGGTCTGAAGTCAGAATGAAGAGCTTTCCCAAGGAGATATTGGGTGGCCTCTTCTAGTTCCTTTCCTTCACGCAGTTCCTTAGGGTGAATTTAAAACACCCAGAGGGGCTGCCTTCGGGAGCAGGGCCCAGGCCTCTCTGTGCTGAGCCCGCTGCTTTGGTGATCCTGCCACAGGACTCGCTGGCGCTGGGAAAGACAGAGGAGGAGGCTCTAAAGCACTTCCGAGTGAAGTTTAATGAGGCCCTGCGGGAGAGCTGGAAAACCAAAGTGAACTGGCTGGCCCACAACGTGTCCAAAGACAACAGGCAGTAGCAGGTCTTGCCGTCAGTGTTGGGATCCAGGCTCCCTTGCTGGCCTTCGAAGTCTAAAAGCCGGACTGCGCCCCATGGGAAAGAACCTACACAATTGCCTTTTGTTTACACTGGTTATTTATTTATGACTTGAAATGTTTCAGGAACTAACAGCCATAAACGGAAGCGCATCCTCTGGGCAGGGGTGGGTGCTGTCCTGCGGTCCCGTCAGGGCCCTGGGCTCGGAAGGGGAGGCACTGCTTTGAGTGTCTCACCAAGGATTGTAACCCCACGTCTTCCAGCTGGGGGTCCACACCTGGAATCCTGTCCTCTTCCCAGGCTCCTGCCAGACTGCATGGGTCTTGGGGCCAGCAGCTCCTGGTGCCATCCAGGCAGGGTGCCCAAGTCCCCGTTCACCCTTCTGCCCTTGTGCTCCCCGTGACTGAGTCCTGGGCAGCTCCTAGGGGATGCCTGGGTACCTCTACGTTCAGGGATGCTTGCTTTCCTCTTTTAAAGTGACTCTCGGGTACGGGAATTCGCTCATCTCTCTGCTGTAAAGCAATTTTGTTTTGCGGGTAAGAAAAAAACAGCCAAACTACTTAGTGAACCTCTATGGCTCAGGACATTAGCCTCAGCCCCATAAAGTCTACTATATGCTGGTCCTCAAAACACATTAAAAAGATTTGAGCTTGCCTTAGCTTATCCTGGTTATAAGGCAGAGGCAGGTGAGTGCTTTGTGCAATGGTCCGTAATATGCCTCTTAAGGAAGGAGGTCCCTGACTTCCTCTTCCAGAACTCTCACCATTGAGAACCTGCTGGAATGAGGTACCAGAGTGGGACAGGGCTGCGGTGGGATCGTTTCAAGATAGTACCTACCTTGAAACCATTCAGGTGTAGCATTAACAGTCAAAGTGCTCTAGAAATGCAGGTTCCTGGGCCTCTCCCAGGCTTCTAAAAGCCGCTCTGGAGATGGTACTAAGAATCTGGGCTTTTGGAAGCCCACAGGTGATCCCCGTCTATTAGCAGCTGACTGGGGCCCGCCAGGCTACACTGCTGACCTCAGAGGCCTCGCAGGCCCAGCAGAGCCAGAGCAGCTGCCTCTCAATAACCCAGGTGCCAACTTTCTTCTTCGCAGCCGCAGCAGCTGTGAGGTGCCGTCCAGAAGCAGTTGGTGCCACCAGCCAGGCTCTTGTCCCCAGCCAAGGGCTGAATCCATTAGCCCCACCTCACCTGTCTGGAAATAGGAAAAGCCGAGTGTATGTGTATCTGGTGTTTATCTGAGTGAGTCTGCGTCCCCGCGAGGGCAGCACACTTTGCTCATACACAGCGATTCGCGGCTTGGGAGCACAGCCTGTGTACCTGGCAAGAAGAAATATTTTCTATATTTTTTAATCATTTATTGTTTATGGGAAAGGCAAGTTCAACATAACTGAGGCAGGCTGAAGACCAGCACTCTGTGAACCTTGAGGGGTATAAGCAGATTAAAAGAAATAAAAGCCTTCTTATGTTATTTTTCTCGGCTCAAAAAAAACGGGATTGTAGGAAAAGAACAAAAACAAGGTTAAAGAAACAACACGCTCTCCCACGGGAATTAGAACCAGCACTTTATTGTAGTGTATACACTTTCCGACCTATCACATACACGTCTGAGGGGTGAGTCCGTGGGCGCGGCGCGAGCGCGCCTGGTGCCTGCACGGCGTCTATCCACTGTCTACACAGAGCGGCTAGGGTGACAGCACAGGGAGGGCAGCCACACACAACACGGGGCAGCTGGCAGTGTCCTTGAAACTAGCAGTTCTGATCAGAAAACAGTATGCAATTATTATTTTACCCCAGTTTTAGAAATCTAAAATTTTACATGTAAATTAAAAACAAAGTGCTGTGGGGTTAACTCATGGCGGTCCTCTCCTTTTCCTTCCCCACAGCACAAAGCGGCGGGGCCCCTCGCTACTAGGGTAGGCTTGACCCGCAGGCTCTGGGGAGGAGGGCACGGGCTGTCTGCCTTCAGGCCTGTGTGTCCTTTTAATGGGCGTTCTAAGTACAGATCGCTCAGGCGCGATGCTCTCAAAACCAAGTGGTCAGTTTGCCATCCACATCATCAACACATGCTCCACTAGCGAGGAAACGTGCATCTGGTAGATATGAACCCCACAGCTGCGCACGGGGAGCCCAGGTTCCCAAACAAAAAGCTGCCGGTCATTGAAGGGAGTGTGGCGAGAGGCCAGGATCCCTGGCACCCCACCCCTCCGCAAATGAGAAATTGGAAGCATCCCAAAGGGGAGCCCCGGCCACATCCCGCCTCCAAAGGGGTCCCCTGATCCGGCCCCTCCGACTGAGCAGCACAGCGGAATCCCCGCCTCGCGCCGCCACACACGCAGACCAGAGGCCGCCGTAAGGGGCAGGGCCGGGGCGGGGCACGCCCCTTCTCCCTGACTGCGGGGGCAGAGGTTGAAGCCCACGGGGTCTCCTGCGCTCAGTGTTTTCGACTTCATGTTGCAATCCAGGCCTCGGTTATGCCGGCACAAAGGACAGGAGAGATCCCAATTTATGTACAAAATATTAAAAAGTCAGTTCATCTACATGTTAACCCCATTCTGCCACTTTATACATGCACTAGTTCGGAAAAAATAAAAACTCTTAGAAAAAAAAATGAAAAAAGAAAAGGATGACCAGGTGGGAGTGAGCAACTTCACCCGTCTGTCCCGCGTCCAGTCATCGCGGCTTCTCCAGAGGCGGCGGGCGTGGGCTGCTCCCGGGACTTACAAGAGGTCAGGCGGGCGGGGGGCTACGGTCCTACACGGAGCACAGGCGGATGGTCAGCGACGGGGAGGGTCTGCAGACCCACTGGCCAGAATGACTTTGTACATCATGGACCCTTGGGAGCAGCGCGACGGGCCAGTGGCGGCTCCAGAAGCAGTGCGCTCAGTAGCTGAGGGTGGAGTCGTCCCACTCCAGCTGCTGCGGCCTGTTGGCGCTGGGCGGGCCCCCGTGGGCCCCCTCCTCCTCCTCGCTGCTCTCCGACTCGGCGCTGGTGATGTCGTCCTCCTCCTCGCCATCCTCGCTCTCCTCCTCCTCCTCCTCCTCCTCGCTGCTGTGCTGGTCCTCGTATGTCTGGCCAAGAGAGAGCGCCTGAGCCCCGCCCCAGCCATCCGGTGTGGCCCACCTTCCAGAGAGCCCCCACGTCACGCTCCACGTGAGGGGCCCCGGCTGACAGCGGAAGGTGTCTCGCCGAAGACGGAAGGGACACAGGTCTGGTCCTGCCACAGGGCCTGTGCACACAGGGAGGGCCCATCTCTACACTGCCTGGGTGGCATGACCTAGAAGGGCCTCTCTGAGCCTCAGTTTACCCACCTGGAAGACAGAGACACCTGACCTTACAGAGCTGTCATGTGGCTCCCACAGCCTTTACAGCATGCGACATGAAGGTGCTATGGCCGTGGTGCTTCTATGAGTGGGCCTGGCCTGCAGTGGTTTTCGGTTGAGGGGTCACTGTCTGAACCTACCTCCATAGGGTTCACAGTGATGGTCAAGGCGGAGTCGTCCCAGTCCATCTCGTTCTCCTTCCCAGAGTCCTGGTCCCGCGTGGCTCGCCGGTGAGCAGCACGGATCCGGAACGCTCCCAGCACAACCATGAAAACCAAGAAGCTGACGCAGCCCACAGCCACGACGGCCGCAGTGCCAGGGACGCCTGACATGGGATGGAGAGGGGGCTGCAGCGCCAAGCCCGACCCAGGGGCCACCATGCCGCAGCTTCCGGGCCCACACGGCACGCTTCACATGACCCCCAAAGGACAGGAAGAAATAACAGAAAGGCCCAGCACAGGTTTCAAATCCTGGTGCAGCCCCTTACTTCCCAGTGGCCGCTCTGGGCAGCCATTGGCCTCACGGCAGGAAGGGCGAGGGGTGCCCACTGACCCTGGTTGGGGGCCTCAGGACTTGTCCACACTGTACCTGCAAATGGGTGGGGCTTGGCCAGGTTGTGGCCCGAGAGGTCGACAAAGGCATGGTGCTCAGGGTGCACGAACTGCGGCTGGGCAGCCAGGTAGCTGGCATGTTCCACGGGGTTGGCCGTGTGGATCACGTCCACCTGCAGCAGAGACAGACAGGCAGCCTGAGTGTTTATCTGCGAGACAGGATGCAGTTCAGGAGCTAATGAGACCGCACTGCTCGAAGTGGCCCCCAGACCAGTGTGGTGAGGCTGAGCTCTTCGGAACTGCCCGAGCACTCTGATATTGTCATACACCCAAGATCACTGTTATAATCATTCATTTTTATTTTTTGAGGAATCCATTCACAATAGCCTAGAAACAAAACCACGACCAGTGGTCCTTCACCACGGGTTGTTTGAGAAGCACTGGCAGAGACCATTTCCCCTCTTTTCCCAAAAACCACAGCCACATGAAAAGAGAGCACAAATTATAACCCTGTTTTCTTCCAAATTCATTACCCTTTGGCTCAAACAAAACACACATCACTTCTCAGCACCATGAGTTTAGTACTCTGCTGCTATGAGGTCGCAATGGAGACATACAATTGCTTAGAATAACTTTGGGTTCATCTTCCTGGACCATAGAAGGAGCTGCTATCTAGGTCTGTTGGAGATGTCAGCAGGACGAGCGCTCTCTGGCCCCCCTGGCCTGCATCACCACTCCCAGGCTCAGCAGACAGCAACCCTGCCAGGTGCTGGCCCCACAGCAGCACCCCTCACCCTGGGCCAAGAAGTCATTCACAGCAGGGCCAGCGATCTGCAAAGAACCTGTGGCACCCTGGGAACTGCTTTTCTAAAGCAGGTCAAATCTCAAGGAACAACCTCATCCCTACTGGCCAAGGCAGTAACTGCTGCTTAGTCTTGACCACCCCCCTCCAAAGGCTCCCTCAGGCCCTGTGAAAGGGGAGCAAATGGCCCACCCCACACATAGCCCATCACCCCAAATCCATGCAGGTCTAAGCTGCAGCAGCCACCCAGCAGGAACAGGCTACCACCCCTGGGATGCACCCAGATAGTTGCCACCATGAAAGCTCTAAAAATTCGTGTTTGCAAACATTAGGGCCTGAGTGGGGAACTCAGTCAATCGCTGAGCTGTTGGCCCTTCTTGGCAGGAGCCCTGCACTCACCTCCACCTGAAATTCATTGCTGACGTAGCGGCCGTTCAGCTCGGAGCAGATGAGCTTGAACTTGCGGTCAAGCAAGGACCTGGTGTGCCAGTTCCGGTAGCGCAGGAGGCGCAAAGCCTCCTCGTAGTTGGCCATGGAGTCCACGCCTGTGGGGGTGAAGGTGAGATCACCAGGGGAGGAAGTCAGGAATGGGGTCAGACACAGGCAAAGGCAGGCTGGAGTCCGGCACGGGGTTGGCTGAGCCCACCAGCCACACGTCTTGGTTTTCCAATCGTGGGAAGGAATGCAAGTGTGCGGGCGCATTTTTCTCTTGCTAGGGGGACAAGCCACCACATGCCTAACTTCTGCTCCTATTTAAGGACAGATAAGGCAGGGCCTGCACATCCCCTCCCTGTGGGGAAAACGTGAGGACCCCACACTGATCCTGGCGAGGCTCACGTTTCCATGGCCTCCAGGATCCTCTCAAAGCTTGGCGATGGAAGGGGGCAGTGGGCGAGAGGAGCTTTAAGGTCTGCCCTTCTTCTCACCTGTGAAAATCATGCCCAGGTCAGAGCTGCTCGCTTCCACACCCCTCTGCTGCAGGCGAGCCAGGTCCACCTCCAGGCTCTCCTGCTCTCGGTTCAGTTCCTCCCCCTCCACCATGACCTCGCAGGTGTCCAGGTCGTGCACGATCTCCTCAGACACAAGTGACTCTTGAACTGCAAAAGTGGCGCGACCAGAAGTAGCAGAAGCTGCAGAGCCCGGGAAGGCTGGTCACACCAGGCGGCCACCGGCTTATCCTCAAACTCAGAGCTTTTCATGGGAGAGTCACTTTTAAGAAATGGGGTATTTTGTGTGTCTTGGAGGACTGGCCATGGGGAAGGCCCAAGAATGGAGCCGCCCTGACCTCCCACAGGCTGACCAACATCCCCAGGCAAGCATCTCCCACTTCCGTCTCAATCCTCTCAGCCTCGGTGAGGTGCGTCTCCGATGCAGACAACAAGCCCACAGGAGATGAAAGGCCCCTCCACGTGGGTTTTCCAAGGGCACCGTGAGCTCAGGCCCACAGGTCAGACTCCAGAAGCAGACCCCATTCACAACGGCATGAAAACATTCAAATACCCCAGAGCCCCAGAAAGAGAACCCAGTGAGGTGCCAGCCTCCCAGCTTCAACTGCCCTGGGCAGAGGGGCTGTTACCTGTGGGGTCTTCGTCCCCTTCCCCTTGAGGCTCCACTTCTCTCGTGATGGTGCTGATGATCCGAAGCTCAGGGAAAAGGAAAACCCCTTCCGAGCCCTCAAATTCAGAAGCCGCTCGAGCAAAGTGGCGGACACCACTCAGGCTGATCTCAGGCTCCTCCGGCTGCAACACCATCACGCAGCTGCCGACTGGGGGGACTGAAATGCAGGCGGCCTCATTAAAACACCTGCCGGCAAGGAGAGGACGGAAAGGAAGGGTCAGGGCTTTAAGAAAGGTTTCCCAGGCCACACACTCCAAGACACGGGGCGGTAGGACAGACAGACAGGAGTCCACAGATACCTGGGCCGTGGGCGGGGGGGCAGGAGACAGCGATCCCCCGGAACGTGCTGCCAAACACTGTTAAGCATCATTCAAACTTCCTGGAATGAGGGATGGCTACCTTTCCTTACAGAAGGGAGGTTGGTTTATCTTAAGAACCTAACTACACATATTTTCTTCTCAAGGGTCACTGGGCTAAGACAGGCTGATTGCTAAAATCACCACATACTTGACCGTGCTGGTGATTGTGAGTCTTCGGATCCCGGGTGTGGGAAACTGCCGCGAGTTCAGGTAGGAAACATGCTGCATGGCCTTGTCCAACTCCCCAGTGTCCTCTCCTTCCAAGGTCAGCACCAACTGACTGGGGCTGGCATGGATCTGAAATTGTGCCGAACAGGTAACAGAGGAATAAGGTGCTAACTGTAAGAAGCTGGAACCACGAACACTTTGGCATTTAGCTGGGGACTGAGCTGCACTGGTGACTTGGAGAAGAAAGGCTCATGCAGTTCCACTGACCGAGACCTTCTTCCATGACTGTAAATAAGAACACATCCAGTCTCTTGTCCTGGTTTCCCGCGCAAGCTCCTACAGCCCTTGGGACTTCCCACATGAGAAGAGCATCTTTTCTGACTCCTAAGTAATTTTTTATTATTCCTTCCAACCTCACTGGGGATTATGTCCTTGAGTGACTCCTGGTGGGGCACAGATTGTCTCGGGATGGAGGCGGGCTGCCAGAGGACCCAACCACACCATCAGACACCTGGAGCTTTCAGCCCTACCCTGCACCCCCCCACAACCTGGGGAGGGGAGAGGGGCTGGAGCCTCCCTAAGGCAGGCATGCCAAGGTGCGGGAGGGCGGAGCTTCCTGCATCCTTCCAGCTTCCCTGCTCTGTGCATCTCTTCCACTTGGCTGTTCCTGAGCTGTGTTCTTTATAACAAACCAGCAATAGTTAAGAAAGGTGTTTTCTGATCATTTTAGCAAATTACTGAACCGAGGTGGGAATTGTGGAAAGCCCCAACTTTGTGGCCAAAGTCAGAGAGAAGTGTGTGTGACACTGACACTTGTAACTGGCGTCTGAGGCAGGGGTGGTCCTGTGGGACTGAGCCCAAAGCCCAGGGGATGGCTGGGTCCTGTGCTACCTCTAGGTAGTCAGTGGCAGAACTAAACTGAATTGCAGGGCACCTGGAGAAAGGGGGCATTGGGTGGTGTGTGGAAAAAGCCCCACGCATCTGGTTGGCAGCAGAGGCCTTACGAGTAAAAACAAGTCAGGATCAAGCACAGATCGATCCTTTGCCAACAGCCGCCACACTCGGGGTCTAGGAAGTCCTGAGTGCTTGTTACCTTCACACCGCTGCCACTGTCTTCAGGGACTTGCAGGTGTAGCCCCTCTTTGCAGGTATACAGACAGTCAATCACCTTCTTATCCGCGAGTTTCCCGGGACGGATGGTCAGGCCAGCCAGATTACCTCGGAAAAACTGGGCCAGGTGCTGGTCACCACCTGAGGAACATGGGCAGCAAAAGTAGGCCGTTACGCATGTGCCCCTGGCTTTATTTGCAATGCAGTGTTACCAGTGGGGGCAGTTTGATGGATGGACATGCGGGTTAGTTCGTACCAAATCCTGTTAGCCTTGCCATCTACATGGAAGCACAGTTAAGGAACTGAATCGCTGATGGTCATGCACATGGCCTGGAAAAAGAGGAGCTGGGGATCCCTCGCCCAAAGCCCAGAAGCCAAGCGGTCCCATGAGGGTCCCCACACATCTGGCCGGCGCACAGGTGACACTTCCCCACAGCACCAGCCTCTCCACCCCCGCCTCCCCCATCAGCTGGCCTGTGCTCTGGGTCGCTCAGGGAACAGTAACAAACTCGGGGCGAACCTATGCAAACCGACTGGAAAGATGACAGGGAGGCTTCCAGTCCCTGCCTGCCCTGCCAGGCCCTCCAGACGACCCTTCTGCAGAGGCCCATCAGCTGTCCCCTGCCACCAAGGACTGCTGGGAAGTGAAGACATTAGGAGGGAAACAAAAACCCAGGGCATGGCCCGACACACTGTGACAAAGACCCAGCGCCAGGTGACCCTGAGCCCCGCCTGACACCGACGAGGGTGAGGAGTAGGAGATGTGACAGCGTCTCGTTCCCTGACAAGGACACTAGATGCCGGAAATCATTACTAGGGAGCGAGATTTCTAAAAAACACATTTAAAATTTAGTATGGGTCAGGACAGAATATCTAGAAATGAGTCTTTTCCTGTCTCGTGGTTCAGCCACATGAGAACCAGAAGGTGGCCTCCAAACCTGGCCTGTGAGGTGGCGGCAGGGGAACTCATGCAGTGGGGCCCCGGCAGGATCTGATGACGGGAGAGAAGCCCTATTAGGGAGCTACACTCATGAGCTATTCGCCCTCACTTCAGTTGGGATCAGAATGGGCAAAAATGGGAAATCCCAGGAAGCAATGGGGGCAGCGTAATGCAAAGCAGCAGCTCAAATGGTGTCAGGACCACTGTGCAACTCAGGCATTTCATGCAAAATGTGGAATGAATAGATGTCTTGTCTTTAAATGAAACACAAGAGTGACCCGTAGGGGAAAAAATCCAGCAACCTGCAGAGGCCACAGGCATAGGCTCAGTTTCACTGTCATTTTCAACTCCTGAATACTCTGTAGGAAAGCAAGACAAAGACAATAGAAAAGGACCGAGAGATTAGGTTCTTCACACTGAACCTTGAAAATTAAGTCTTGAAAAGCTACCAAATATAAAACACAAAGAGAAAAATTCCCCTTGTCTCTCTTTGGGACATTCCCCACCTGGACTCCAACCTGTATCAGATCAGGTCCCCTCTTCCCAGAAGTGGTACTTACCATCCATGCATCTCTGTATTTTCACTTCCTCCTCCCACATCCTTCTTGCCAAAACACAGGCGGATTCAAAATAAGATGAATAAAAGCACGAACATGGATTCACTAACCTACCTGAACTGTGCAGTTTACTAGGTAGGGCATTCCCGGGAGGCAGCTTGCACCAACTGCAGAGATGCAGTGGGTGTATGAACAGTGCCAAACCCTGGACCCACAGCCCTTTTCTTCCTAACGGGAAAGACATCTGTGCACACAGGCTGGGGCATATATGTCAGCACCCAAAGCCTGGCAGGTCAACATGTGAAAGTAGGTATTTTTGGAAGTTCAAGGCAAGTTCACATCAGTCTAGACTTTAACACCTAAGTGACAGAGAAGAGAAGGTATTTTTAACCATATTTCTGAACAGGAAGGGATATTCGGAGGGTATGGCACTCGCCCAGAGAAACAGATAATCAGTCGGTGGTGAGCCCGGGGACTCTATCATCCAAAGTGCCCACAGGCCCCACCCCGCTTTCTGAGCAGGTTCTGCATGTGGATTTGTTAGGGAAGTGGTTTCAAGTCTGCTGAAAGGAAGAAAGTTTTCCTTTTTTCCTGTTAGTGAATAAAAAAGTTTTTAAATTTGTGTATGTTTGGCTTGGGAATTTAGGTGGATTTTTCTGGCTGAGGATGTTGGGAGGGCTGAAGTGGAAAGAGGAAGAGGAGGAAAAGTAATTGCCACCTGATAGCAGAGATGCTGTGATGCTGAGGGGAACATGGGGGCTTATTTTAACCCCACCAACAAACTGCCCAGGATATAAAATAGCACTGAGGTTTGCACTTGATTTTTTACTCTTATTTTAAAAATAATTTCTCAGAAATTGTCATTTAATATAGGAAGCAAATCTGAACTGAAACTTCAAGGCTAGCAACTAAAAAAATTCCTATCCCTCGTAATTTATTCCTCACCCCTTAGTCTCACGTTCCAACTTCTCAAGGATGAACTGTCACCAAAATTAAATCTGGGAATCAGCTGAACACGTTCACTAAAAAATACTGTCTTAATCTTTCTAATTTGAAAGGCTCTGCAGGAAATTATGAAATTCAAATTCTCCTAAAATAAGCAAAGCTGTCTTGGGAATTAGGCTCTTTCGTAAGTTTCTAACCTAATTCAAGGCACAGTGTTTCTACAGGGAGATAAAACATTCAAAAGGTCTATTATTGAGCAGGTATGTGTAGGGATGGCGACAAACGACACAGTCAGATCTCAGAGTTAAAGGTGAGGCCCGTGAACCTGGATGGGAAGAGTGACATGCTTGTTGCCACTAACTTCTCCAACTTCGCTTTTCCCTTGGGCATAAATGTCAGCTACAAACCACAGGAGCATTAATAGTGACTGACTCTCGCCAACTGCAGTCGTTGATGTTTTCTTATCATGCCACGTGGTCGCCACAAAGCCCCTCCCTGCTTTCCATTCAGGGCAGGCACTGGGCTTGTGGCTGAAGCTTGCTCGTTTGTTAATAAAGCAGCCCAGGTATTAGTATTTCACAAGCTTAGTCTTCTGGTACTTTGATATCTGCATATCAGTTTAATTGGTTACCTTTGAAAGCCTATGTATTTTATTTTATAGATCAATGACCATATTTATTATCCTATTATATAATTACAAAATTACCTCAAGAAGGGGTCCCCAAGCTTCCCCAGACCAGCAGGCTCCAAGGCACAGAAAGGATTAAAAATCCCTGATCCACTGGGTCAGAGGTCCCATCCCGAGGACACTGGCCTCAGGGATTCAAATCCCAGCACTGTGATTAACCAGCTGGGTAATAATCCTGGGCTCTGAGCCTGTTTCTTCAGCTATAAAATGGAGATAAGAATAGCTTCAATTCCACAGACTTGTTGTAAGGACTGTTGAGATCCTGTATGTAGTCAGCCCAGTCTGCCACCCAGGCAGCATGAAGAGGTGGGACTGTAGCTCCGGGGGTTGCCCCCATCGTCCGTCCCTGGTCTTCCAGCAGAGATCTCATGAAAGCCTTCCCGCACAGAACATCTGTTCCAAGTGCTCCCACCGGGCTACCAGTCACCAAACCCTCTGGAAGAGACACCTGGGTTGGAGTCCACTTATATTTCTGTGCCTGACTACTGACTGCTGCCTCTTTGCTTTCATGAACTTTTCAATGAACAGATTAATTTATAAAACAGGTCCTCAACTGCACCCTCCCTGTGTGCCACGCACCCTCCCCGGTCCCAGAAAAGGTGTAGGTGTGTTTCAGTCCTGTGCCACACCTGCAGTGAGCACCTATAAACAGAGCTCCCTAGAGTATGCCACTAGCCATGTTCTCAGGAAAGAACAAAAGTCCAAGGAAGTGACAGCAGGGGACGGGACATGAGGAGAGCGTGCTTCCACAAACAGCAGAGAAGGGTCACTCCCTTCCGGGCATCTGGGGGGAAATGGGTGCCAGTGACGGTTACCTTGCCAGCAAGCCCCAACCACGAGCTGAGTTTCGATCTTAGACGGATGAAGAGGGTGATCTTCAGTCACAGAGAAGGGCTCACGAGAAACCCCGTCCACGTAGAGAGTCACATCTGGGAGCTCCACATTGAGGACGTAGTGGTGCCATTCCTCATCGCAGACCTGAGGGGGGCCAAGGGCAGGGTCAGGGCGTGGACTGGCCGCCTTCCCACTGACCCCAAGACACAACAAGGAAGCACTGCAAACGGGTGGGGAGAACAAGTCCCCATAATGAGTATCTGCCTTCCTAAAAAGGAAAACATTTTTAAGAATCTAACAACCAAATACATCTCACCCAACCACATCTGGCTGAAAAGGGCCCAGGCACACTCTACCACTGCCGGGACATCTCAGACCTGGGGGCAGTACTCGCTCATCACGCGACAGACCCTCAAACAGGGAGCTGCCTGGCTCTCTTCTGCTGACACCAGGGGATTCTTTTTTTTTTGAGCATGGTAACTTTAAAAAAAAAATTTTTTATTAAGGTATTATTGATAAACACTCTTATGAAGGTTTCACATGAACAAACCATGTGGTTACTACATTCACCCATATTATCAAGTCCCCACCCACACCCCAATGCAGTCACTGTCCTTCAGTGTAGTAAGATGCCACATTGTCACTATTGCCTTCTCTGTGCTGCACTGTTTTACCGGACACCAGGAGATCCTTACATTGGCTGCTGGACACCCACCTGTTCAGCAGTCTGTTGAGTTGCCCTGCCAACTGGCCATTCCTTTTCTAGATCAAAATGAAAAACACCTCCAATCTCAGAATAAAACACCCTGTAGCACATGTATTCTTTTTCAATTCAAAGGTAATGATGATCTAAGTAACTATGAGTAACTATGCTCAGATGGCATGCAAATAAACTGAGTTCCTTTCCTATCATGAACGAGCACCTCTCGAATATCAAACACGTTATTGGGAAAATGGCACTGACAGACTTGTTTGACGCAGGGTCGCCACAAACCTTCAGTTTGTAAGAAATGCAATACCATTGGGGTATGGGGTGGACTTGATAATATGGGTAAAAGTAGTCACCACATTGTTTTTTCATGTGAAAACCTTTATAAGAGTGTATATCAACAATACCTTAATAAAAAAATTTTTTTAATGCAATACCTACAAAGCACAATAAGACTAAGCATGTCTGTATGTATACTACATGAAATATTTTTAAATGAAGGAATTGCACGTAATTCACTTTTGAGGCAGGTAATATCTTGATTTTAGCTTACATCTCTATTTAAAACAAGTTCTGTCACATTAGCTCCTTCAGAAAGCAATTTACATTACACCCCCAGTTTTTAAAGTATTGAAGGTTCCTAGGGGTTTAGTAGAAAAACACTTTATTTAAATATTGGTAGTAGTTGGTCAAAAATCAATGAAATTATTCTGAGAAGACAGTAATAATAATAGTATAATTTTCTAATTCCCTGACAACAGGGCGATTAGGATGGCAAAACAAAGTTGCAGACGATACCCACATTGGTACTCGGTTACCGACGACACGAACCCTGAAAAGCGAGAAGGTGGAGGACAGCAATGGGGTCTCTGATCCAGGAGATGTCAGAGCCCATTTTTTAAGACACTGTATAAAAACAACAGAAGGGGGAGGTACAGCCCTAAAGCTAGAAAAGAAAGTCATGCTGCCCAGCTTTCTTTTGAAAGTATAGGAAAGCTAATTTCATGTAAAAATGAGGGGAGATTAAAGGATCACAACTCAATCGCATACAAAGTTTTTAAAAGAAAAAGAGAATTAAGGGGAATAATATCCTTTTCAGACAAAGAAAACAGGCCTCGAAGACATGCTACAGAAGAGATGGGAATGATAATCTATTATTTCAAGACATGCTGAAATTCCTTAGAAAAAGGACCCAAAATATAAAAGAACACAGTTCATCATCATCAGAGCAATTTAGAAAAGAGGTGACAAAACACAGGAATGACTCAGAAAGTGATGACACAGAAAACAGGTAAAGAACAAAAGTTATGTGTACCTGAGGAAGAAAGCCAAAGTAATGGAAGAGAATACCAAAAAGTACAACAAAAATAACAAAAACTTTCCTGAAATACCAAAATGCTTGAAACCATATACTAAAAGAAGGCAGGCTACATAGCTGGGAAAACAGACCCCAAACAACCAAGACATATTCAAAAAATCAACTGACTTAAAAAGAACACATCCTTTGGTCATCCAAACAAAAAGACCCAAGGATTTTATAAGGGAAAGAAAATCAGATTGTCTTCAAACTTCAATAGCAACATTTTATGTCAGAACACAATGGAAATCTTAAATCTGAGCCAGGTATTTTATATCCAGCCAAACTGACCTTCCATATAAAGGCCACAGACAAACTATTCAAAACACATTAAGAGCTCAGGAATTATCATTCCCATGAGCCCTTCCTGGGAACACACCTCCCGTGACCAGACACAGAAGGCCACAGGGACTGGTGGCCCTGAGCATCACAGCTGCTTGAATTACAGGAAAAGAAACAACCAGACGCAGAGCTTAAACAGATCAGGAACATATGAACCCAAATCTGATCAAGCCTTTAGATCCCGCTACCAAGTCACAAGACGTAAAGACAGTGGAGCATGTTAAATGACATGCACGTTAAATGACACAGCGAAGCAAATCAGGCAAATCTGAACTACAGGAAACTCTAAGGAACTTTTAAAAAGCCTGATTTTGTCACCAAATAAATTGCAAGAGAGAAAAGAAAAATCTATAGATTAAAATAAACTCAAAAGGTGTATCAACCAATCACAGTGTGTGGCCCCTTATTTGGATCTTGATTCAAACAAACTGTAAACACAAAAATATTTACAAGACCACTTGAAATTTGAGCACTGATTAGATGTCAGAAGATATTACTGAGTCGTTAATTTTTTTAAGATGTGAAAAAGCATTGTGACTTACTTTTATCTTTCAGAAACATATTTCATTATCTCTACACAGAATGAAATGCTGTATATGCGATTTACTTAACATTTATTAAGTTTTCAGTGAGGTAGTGAAAATTATTAATAGTGAGTCAGGGTAACAATGAAATAAGATTGACCAAGCGCTAGTAACTGTTGAAGCTAGGTGAAGAGTACCCTGGGCTGCTCTTTACACTAATCTGTCTACTTTCACATGTCTAAAATTTCCCATAATAAAGTTTTTTTTTTACAAATGTGATCAGAAGAAACTAAATATATAAATACAGACTATGATTACTATAACTGAACTGTACCTAAAATGTCTACCTACATTGCGAAGAACTTTTCTGGACTATACCTTTCATTAGTTTCTTGAAAACAAATTTATGTATAAAAGTTTCTAAGACAGGTGGGGAAAGACAAATACCATAGGATTTCACTTATTTGTGGAATATAAAAACAAAGCAAAACAGAAGGAACAAAACAGCATTAAGCTCATAGACACGAGAAATGACTAGTAGTTACCAAGGGGGTGGAGCAGGGGTAGTGGGGAGGGAGAGGAGGATAAAAGGGCACAACAATTCCCAACCACAATGTAAGCTGATCAAGGGGACTGGAGAGCCACTGTGATGCACATCTGAAACCAAGGTAAGATTGTATATTAATGATACTTCACTTTAAAAAACAGTTTCTAAGAAAGGGATTATCTATGTAAATAAAAATTACATCAGTAAGAGATGAATGTGCCCACCTGGACAGTAACTTCACCTTTGCACTATCATGTCCTTTTTTCCTCTTTTTTATGCTCTTACAAATTTAACTATCTTATAACTGTTTCGGACAATGTTGTATTTGAGCAACCACCGGCTCATGTAGCAGTATGTCAGCTCTTGCCTGCTAACTCTATGAGACGAATAAAATTTATCCAAAGCCAAAGGTTTCCTTCTTGTCCCAACCCTAAATCGAGAAAAGAATTATCTACTGTGATTTTAGTGAAAAGGCTTTCTCAGTGTACAGCATCCCCTATCTCCTGAAACACACTGATTTTTTCCATTTGATTTTTGCCTTTTATCACAGCAACTGTTGGGAAAGCAGCTTTGCAAAAATATGACATCAGCAAAAGGAAGACAATGTGATCTGATGTCAAAACCATAAATAAACTCCATCAAGCTAGCCGTCTGTGTGGTACCTGAAAGCTGTCAAGATTGTGGGTTCTGTGAAGATTTAAAATGGCCCATGGCACCCCTGAATATGCAGATGCACCCCAGAGCTCCCTGGCACAACTGGAGAGTCAAAGCCTTAAACAATGGATAAACAAACACAAGGATCTCAGTCCCAATCTTTAAGCAAATGCTCTTTATTTTAATACAGCTGACAGTTGAACAATGTGAGTGAGGGTTAGGGGCACAGACCTCCTGCACAGTAGAGTATCTGCATGTAATTTTTGATTCCCCCAAAACTCAACTACTAACAGCCTATTATTGACTGGAAACCTTGCACATATTTTGTGAACACACATTTTGTGATGTTGTATGTATTATATACTGTATTCTTACAATAAACTAGAGAAAAAATGTTTTTTCAAATTGTCTCAAATCTCCAAAAGGTTTTCAATATATTAATTGAAAAAAATTGCATATAAGTGGGCCTGTGCAGTTCAAACCCAGTTTGTTCAAGGATCAACTGTAAATTATAACACAGTATTTTGAATTTAAAACATAAATTTCTTTTATGTTTTATGTATAAAATGCATGCCTGTAAGAAAAGAAAATTAGACTTCCAGTGGGAAGGAATTCAGTGGATTTAATTTGCTACCCTGTTACCCACAGACAGAAATCATATAATAAATCATAAATATACACTGCCCACACACAGCTAGTCTTGTGCAAGGTTGCAATACATAGTTAACATCAGGGGTCTCCCATTCCCTCACCTGATTCAACTTCCAGTGGAATTCTGCAGGTTTATATTTCTTCTCTTCTGAAGGATTCTGGCGGAGAAGGAAAATAAGCCGGCAGCCATGGACATAGAGGGAATAATGGTGCCGGTTCATATCTGCAAATAGAAATTCTACTGGTAAGTTGCCAATTTAAGACCCAAAGGAGAAATAAAAGCTGTTTTTCTAATGGATTTTGAAGACACTGTTTTATCAGCATAAATGAACTTTCCAACTGGGCCAAGACAGGGGTCAGAAACGAACACAGTTGGGTTTTACTGAGAAGTGGGCCCACCTCACTGAGTAAAGACGACAAGCACATCTGGGGCAGCATCCTGAGGACAGAGTGCCCGGCACAAGGCAGGACAACGTAGGTCACCGCTGGCCCAGCCTCCAGCGGCCCCTGCAGCGGCCACCATTCACAGCAAACCTAACCCACCTGCTTTGTCTGAGCTGCAAAGAATCGTCTCCTTCCTCCTGCCGAACGGCCCGTGCCTCATCCACACGGAAACTGTGAAAGGCTCTTTGGGGCTGATGGAAACAGCGCCATCTGGAATCCTCACGGCCTGCGTGCCGTTGAACTCAAAGACCTGGTCGCTGTCGTGGCCATTGTCTGTGGGCAGGCCGGCGGTCCAGTTCAAGGGCCCAGTGGGGGAAGGGAGCAGCTCAGCAGTGCCAGACGCAGCGCCTACAACACAGTGACACCCGCTGTGGCCCCGGGAAGGACCTAACGGTGCCCACACTCAAAGCTACACTGAGGCACTGCTCTGAGCTGACGTTTTAAAATTTGCTAGTTCCAGTTTACCTCAAAAAGAAGGATTTTGTTACAAAAAAAAAATCCATTAATCACTGGATATTAAAAAAAACAAAAGGAAGAAAGGAAGAGAAAAGGATTACCTGTAATCCCACCCAAATATATCCACTATTTACATCTGGGTGTCAGTGCATCCAGTCTTTTTTGAATGAACATATATATTTGACAAAAATGGCTATGTATTATTCGCATTCATATTCTTTGATAGCATAAATTTACATGTGTGACTCACATCTCTCTGCACAGATATGCTGTGACTTATTTAACTGTTCTTCCTGGTGGACATGAGGTTGTCCCAAATTTCTTCTGTGGTAGATCTTGTCCTGATGAGGACCTTTGTGTGTGTCTATAATTATTCCCTTAGGACAAATCCCTAGAAATGGAATTGCTGAGCCAAGGAACATGAAAGGGTTTTACAGCTGTTGTAATGTACTGCCAAGTTTCATTTGCTTATAAAGGTGTCCACAAATTTTGCAAGCTGTCCCTGTCACTTCGTCCCTGACTTGTCTATTCCTAGGAACAGCATCATTTGGCTGAAACACCCTGGTCTTTCGAATAACACACAGCCTCTGTCCCAATCCCAGCTGTGCCACTTCCAAAAGTGGCCTTGAGTGACGTACTTAGTGTTTCCCAATCTCAATTCCTCCCTAAGAAGTGGGCGATACACCTCCTTTGAGGCCTGATGGGAAGATTAAGTGAAATAACACATGTGGAAATACACATACACAGAATACAGTATACACTCATACATGAAAGTTTTCATTCTTCCTAACCTTAAACTGTTGTGAGAAAACGTTCATTTAATACCATAAAAAAATGGCATAATAAAAGAGAAAATACATTTCCATATCTCTTGGCTTACACACATTTAGGTAAATGATTTGAATATTTGGACTCAGAGTCATAACACACCTAAGTCTATTCATTACCACGATGAGCCAGCAGAGAACATACTTTTTCCCTTTTGCTTATTCATGATGTAACGACTCCCAAGTGTGTACGAAAACCAGCTGCCTAAGTCTCACTGTCATCAGGCTAGTGAGACAGGTGTATCAGAAAATGCTGCCTGAGAAACGGTTACTGAGTAGCTACTGAAACACAAGATACCCCTCTGATTATGAAGAGGCCATTTAAGTCACTGGATTTTACCACTGGCCAAGTCGAACATTCTTCCTCAGTAGTGCCCAAGAAAGGCACCCACGTCACCGTGACCCCCTTTATATAAACCAGAAAAACACCTGCAACTGATGCTGAAAAGGGAGCCAGCCCGAGTCAGACTGGCGGTCATTCCATCTCACGGCCTCACACAAGGTTCGTGGTGTACGAACTCCGCCGAGACGACCGTTAGATGTGAGTATCCGGAGCTTTGCCTTTCTACTTCACATTTGCCAAAAGCTATTGCATTACCTACATACATTGTGGGTCCTTAACCACATAAACATCATTTCACTTAAAACTCACTGACCCATTTTGATGATTCTGTGTCTGTTAGAGAAATACTTTCTTCAAATCACTCATTCTTAAAATGCACATACATAACATTTTGAACACTTTTAGGGGTTTACGTTCCTCCTAAAGCCCATCGGTATGAAAATTAGCCAGTGAGGCAGCCAACGGCTGCTTCAGACAGCGGGAGTCTCTGTTGCGGTCTGGGATCATGAACACCAACACACACACACGCTTCCGTTTCTGAGGGTCCTTCTCCTGCCCTCACTGAAGACCACCAGGCCTCCTTACCGCAGAGCCGGTGAAGGGACTTCTCGGAGTAGGTGTCCCGGTCACAGCCTTTCCCTATGTGGCTGGTCTCCAGCTCCACCGTCACCTGCACCGAGGCCACGGGCTCATCGCACGTCTCCAGGTGGACGTCTGGGAAGAGGGCCAAAGCGCCGGTGCCAGGCTCATACTCGATCCTGCTGTTCCATCCTGTGTCAGTCCGAATCGGGGTGGGAAGAGGGAGGAGAACACACACTTCCGGTTTCCATGGCAGACAAGTCTAGGAACAGGTGTGAGGGCAGGAGAAGAGGACAACACTCACCCTGCCACCCGGGGGTGCAGGTGGGCTTGATGCTGATCTTCACCAAAACATCTTCCGTGGCTCTTTTCTTCCCGCAGTCGTAGGCGGTGACCGTCAGCTTATATTGATGTTCTTTGCCATAGTTGAGCTCCTCTGTGTTTCTTATGTAACCTTCCAGAGGAAAACAACAACAGTGAGAGCCCGAACCCATGCTGGCTGTCACTTCTGCTGTCCTGTGCTAAACAGAATGCGCGGGGCTACAGGCCCAGTAAATGCTGACACAGAAACGACCTTTACGCTGGAGACACGTAATACTCCGTCTGGCTTCCCTGAGCTGGACCAACACTAAATCCTCCTTTACAGACTGAACAGAAGGAATGAATCTATACAATTCAACCTTCATTTATTCTTATGGGGTTTTTAAGATATACATGACAGATACATGTTTTACTGTCTATGCATTTTTTGTTTTAGTTTAAGATTTAATAATTAACATGTAAGAGAGTAAGAAGGACAAAATAATTCAAGTACTTCAAATATCAAACACAAGAGTAAGCTGCATTACATACTTCTTGCTAGATTTACTTTGTTAGTGAGAGAGATTTCCTAACCCTACCCACTAGAACAGAAGCCTGCTTTTGAACATAAATTTAGGCACACCTCATTTTACTGCATTTCGCTTTACTGCTTTTTTTTTAAACAAATTAAAGGCTGTGACAGCCCTCTGTCCAGCAAGTCTGTGGTGCCATTTTTCCAATGGCATCGGTTCACTTTGTGTCACTTTTTCGTAATTCTTGCAATATTTCAAGCTTTTTCATTATTACTGTATTTGTTATGTTGATCTGTGATCAGCAACTGCGATTCACTGAAAGCTCAAATGACAGCATTCTTTAGCAATAAAGTAATTAAGGTATGTACATTGTCTTTTTAGACACAAGGATGCATACTTAATAGACTACCGTAGAGTGTTAACATGACTTGTATGAGCACTTGGAAACCAAAACTTCATTTGACTCGCTTTATTCCAATTGATTGCAGTGGTCTGCAAAACGTTTGCAATGTCCGTAATTTCATCAAAGATTCTGGGCTTTGCATTAACAACAGAGACACTATCACCATCAAGAAGCTATAACCTAATAAAGAGGCTGAACTCTAGCGTTGATTCTGCTCAATAGCAGGGGTCCGGCAGCCAGGATAAACCTTCATCTTCAAGATGAGGCAGAAGATTACAATCTAACAGAAAAGAGAAAACAAGACTGACTAAAGTCAGTCTTACTGATTGAAAGGTGAGAAGATAAAAATTAAAACATGCTGGGTGAGGGATTTTTATTAGACTTTGGTGGGAAAGGAAGAAGAGGAACA
>JAQQAC010002837.1:7015434-7051719 GCA_029783875.1 Phataginus tricuspis
GTGAGGGATTTTTATTAGACTTTGGTGGGAAAGGAAGAAGAGGAACAACCCACAAGAGAAACATCAGACTCTTCAGGTGCCAGAAAATGGGCTTTCAGGGGACAGGGTCAACGCTTCTGAAACAAACGATACCAAGTTAGGTGTCTGCTCTGGACTGAATGTCCATGTCCCCCAGATTCATACGTTGAAGTCCTAACCCTCAATGCGATTGGTATTAGGAGGGGGGGCTTTAGGGAGAAAATTAGGCTTAGATGAGGTCATGAGGATGCAGCCCCCCATATTGGGATTAGTGCCCTTATAAGAAGAGGAAGCGCCCAGAACACTCTCTCCGGCCCCCGCCACGGGAAGACACAGCGAGCAGGCAGCTGTCTATGAACCAGGAAGCGGTTCCTCCTCCGCTGTCCCTCGCTCCTACCATCTTTGTCAATGGTGAACGGTACATCTGCTGTGACGATCTCATAGCTGCAGATCTGGCTGAACTGAGGGGAGCAGTCCGCGTCCACAGCCTCCACCCTCAGAATGCTGTCGTACTGCCTCCCCTCGACGACCGTCGCTTTGTAGGACTTCTCCTTGAACACAGGTGCGTACTCGTTCACGTCATTCACCTGAATGTGGACAGTTGCTCTGGAGGAAGAAAAAGAAAAGCTGTATGTTTTGTTTGTTTGTTTGTTTACCCAAAGAGTACCAATTCTGCGCTACTTCTAAATTCCCTTTTTCTGATCTTATTTAATGACATTTATATGATAGAGATAAAAACTGAACTATTTATTGTTTTTAATTTAGTGTGGAGACAACAGAAAGTTAAAGTAGGTGTTTGGGTTGATTCTCCCAGGTGCTAGGAATAAGGCAGCTGGCAAATAAGAAGTTACATAAAGTCAGAGAGCCTTGGGATTTTCTTGACGATATGGGACCAGGCAGGAGGGAGGTAAACTGTATCATACATCCGTCTGCTCTCTAGTCAAGAAGTTAAAAATATTTTGTTGCAAAATCCAGAAAAGATAGCCAAATGAAGAAGGTAAGAAATAGAGATAGAAGAGGAAACTAGAGATGGGAAGGTTTGATTATGAGCATTAAAATGAGTTCTGTTCTGCTTCTAAGGCACAGAGACCATTCGCAACCCCTGTTGGGATACCACCCACTGCTGACCCCACAAATGAAGGGCCTCCATGTGACCTCAACGTTGCCCTTCCTGGCGAACCCCTTGCTGCCAGGTTCTACCTCCCCGGCTTGGGGATAAGAAAACTCAGGCATCACCAGACCAGGCTACCAACAGAGAAAACTGCCAATCCCAAGGGCTATTGATCAGGGCACGTTTCTGACTCAGAAAGGTCTCTGAACAAAATAAGATCTTTTTCAACGAAAACAGTAATCTCACACTATGTAAAAAGGGTAAGTGGTCTGCTGGCGCTCAGCACTCCGATTGTTCATCGAGACCCTCCTCCCTGCAACACCACCCCTCCCGAGCTTCATCGTGATGATGTGAGACCTCCTGATCCCCCCTTTCCTTGACTGACAGACTAAGCAGAGGCTGAGACCCCACAAAATTAAATTTTCCTAATGCCAAAGGGATATTAAGTGGCAGAGAAAAGACTTGAACTCTAAATCTATGTCTTGTCCAGAATCTTCTGTTACACCAGTCTCAACTGGCAGAGAGATACAAACACATCCAGGATGGGGCGCAGAAGTCAGCTTTTCCACCAGCACAAACGAACCTTATGCTCTTAAAGTTTACTGAAAAAAAAGATAAACATAAGAAAATATCTTTCTCAGGAAAAAGTGGGCCTCTTCTATTTTCAGCATAGGCCGTTACTTTCTTTAATTGAGTATCTGGTGGGATAATATCACTCATTCACTCACTTGCTCAACACCTGGTGTATGTCAGGCTTTTGCTGGGAGGCATACACAGGGTAAGCAAACGGACCTGGCTCCTACCCTCAGAGAGCTTGCAGTCTCCCTAGAGACAATCCAGAAGCACCTTCTGCCTTTGATTTCACGAACACGTTAAGTCTCGGGGACAGGTGAAATGGTCACAACTGTTTTCTTTACACACACCGTTTCTTTGCCCAGCTCACTCACTTATGAGACTTTTTCGCATTGGCACCATCGGGTCCCTTCCCACAGTCGTAGGCCTGGATGGTGAAGGTGTAATCCTTCTGCAGTTCACAGTCCAGCTTCTCTTTGGAGCGAATGACTCCCTCGCCAGTGGATTTACCCACTACCACTGCATCAAAGGGGACATTCTGCCCATGAATCTTAAATCCACAGATCTCACCTAGGGAGTCAAAGCAGCTCAGGTTAGAGTTTCTGCCACACAAGTCTGCATGTTCCCCTCCCCGCAGCCCCCCAATCCCCAAAGAAAAGAAATGACACAACTTGGCAGCCAGGGGTTTAGAGGGTCTGTGGACAAAGCAAGGGCACTGTGCTTTAACAGGGGTAAGTTCTGGGGCTTTAGTTAAAAGAAGCATGTTCTGGCTTTCCAAGCAACTTGTTTAACTTTGCATCCATTCATGCAGGAATACAAAAGAGAGAAAGAGAAAATATAGACAGGCATTTCACAGGAGTACTTCAGAGAGCTCCAGGGTAAAAGTGGTCAGTCTCATGAGCAAAGAGAGCTCCAGGGTAAAAGTGGTCAGTCTCATGAGCAAACAGCCAAGGCCTGATAGCACGGAGAACTGCCCCAGCTACTGGGACAGCCGGGCAGAAGTTTGGTTTGGACCAGAGAGAAAGTAACACGCACAGTTAAGTGTTGAGAGAAGCAGCATGAGATACAGGTTCAGCACCATAATTAAAGAAATTCTGTCCAGAAAGAAAAATCAAAAGAAACAAGTCTTCCTGTGCAATGAGCCTGGCTAAAATTAGGGAATCAAAACAAACTACTGAATGAAAAAGGTAGAAATACCAACTTTTCAGGCATCCATTTCAACAGTTACTGTCTGCTATTAAGATACAGGTTCTGCTATGAGGAGGATTTGCTAGACTTTCCCTTGTTTCGGACTTTAGCCTATCAGACCTGAAAAAGAAGCCTGCCTGGGGACTTGAGTACATCTGGGTTGGCTTACAAGCTTAATTAGGAGTTAAACTCTAGGTTTCCATTCTTGCCCATGGGAGAACAAATATAAATGTTTTGATATATACGTAAAACTTAAAAATTATTTCACAAAATAATAAGACCAAACTCTTCCAAAACTACAACTAATATAAAATGGTCATATGAAGCTAAAATCTTTAATTTAATTAAGAAAAAAATGTACAGTATTATCCATAGAGTTCAAATGGATGTCTGATTTCCAGATATTTCTAGCCAAGGGTTTGGTTACATACAATTTCCACCAATATATTTAAAAATAGAAACAAAGTAGAATAATAGGGGAAAAAGAACATGACAGTCTCTTCTGTTTTAAGGGCTGATTCCCAATTTTAAAACAAAGTTAGTGGGTTAATATTCATAAGAGGGATAGAAAGAACCCTTTATCACCTTCTTTGGTGACTGTCACCTCAAAACTCTCTAAAGGGAGAAAAGATAAACCCATGTCAGTAATACAGGAAAGAATGAAGACGGAACAATAAGGAAAAAAGTCAAAGATGCATATATTACATGGAAAAGCTTGACATAATTTAACAATTAACTCAGTAACCTCTTGCTAGAATCACTATAGCAAAACTGGATCTTAGTAAGAAAACGTCTCTTTGAACCATGAACTTAATATTGAAATTAAATTAATTAAATTAGAAATTCTGGGCTTAATTTTGAAATTACACTAACCTATGGATAAAATACTGCTATAAAGTTCCATAACACCCTCAGGCGTCCTTGGGACTTTCTTTAAAGTAACACTTTGATAACAGTTAATGAGTAAGCCTACTTGTTATTTTACAGTTTTCAGATTTTCATTTTCAAGTGAAGTTCTTCTGGCTAGATTCTGGTAACATTCAACTCATCATTACATCTGAGGAAACAAACATTTGGAGCAAACGGTTTTACCTTTTTGTCTTTGAGCTGAATAAATAACAGTGTTTTCTAATCTCAAGTACCCAACCAAGGCAACATGCAAATCCCACTTCTAATGGAGTATCTGCTTAAATGTGGACGGAAACCAGATTTAATACTAACTGTAGCGATGCTACGATGATCATCTTTAGTGAAAACACCCCACCAAGTTGACATAAATCCTGCTTACCTTGCCCTAGGCTGCTACTGAGGAGTCCCCCTGCCTCTCCCCAGGCACAGTATGGCCTCAGTGGGGGCACCTTCTCTCCCCCAAAGGCAACACAGCCTGAATTCTCTGCTTCTTACGTGGTTTTACCATATATTTGAATATCCCTGAACAGTGTTTTGTTTTGCTTGTTTTTGAGATTTGAAAAATGGCACCGCATGGTATGCAATTTTCATGACCTGCTTTTTCACTCAACCTTGAGCGTCTAAGAGTCCTTCATCCCTGGTTGGGGAAGGCAGCTATAGTTTGTTTATTTCCACTACTTTATGTGGTGAGAATTCAATGAGTTAAAACAGGTGAAGTGCTTAAAACACTGCCTGGCTGAAAGAGAGCATTCAACAAATGTTCACTTTTACTGTAACTATTTTGCACCGTGTGACTGTAGGTAATCCTAGCTGCTTGTGAACAATGCTGTCACAGGCATTTCTGCTCACGCTTCCTGCTGCACAAACATAGCCGCTCTAGATCTGTGCACTGCAATGCAGTAGTTACTAGCCACGTGGGGCTGTTAAAGATTAAACTAAAATTCCCATTAAGGTGAAATAGTATGAGAAATCAGTCCCTCAGGTGCAAGGGGTGCATGTCAGGTGCTCAACAGCCCCACATGACTACGTGGAGAGCACTTCCATCCCCACGGCAAGCGCTAGTGGACAGCGCAGCTGCAGAGCGGGCAGACCAGCTGTGGTCTGCGCACCAAATACAGTCTTTCATAGTTTTGAATGGCCTAGGTGCTAAAGATGACTTTTACCTTTTCAAATATTATCTTGGGACACAAGAAAATTGTATGAAATGCAAATTTCAGTGTCCCTAAGTAATGTTTTATTGGAATACAGACATGTTCATTTATTTACGAATTGTCTATGGCTGCTTTCCCACTGTGATGGCAAAGTTGGGTCATTGCGAGAGAGACCCGTGTGCCGAAAAGCCTAAAGTATTTACTACTAGTCCTTTGCAGAAAAAGTTTACTGCTCGCTAGAGATACACCTCTGGGCAGAACTGCTGCGTAACAGATATGTCAGATTTCCAGAATGTGCTAATCACTACAGTGTGTTTACACTTTCGGGGTGTATATTAATCCTGCGTAATACATTTAAGAGTCAGTCAAGTTGCCCAGCCTTAATTCAGAGAAAACGCCTCGGTTTTGGACTTGGAGTTTACCCTCCCAAAGGGCAAATGGTGAGGCAATTCCACATTAGCTGAGTTAATGTAACCGACAGTGACTGCACATGCTTTCCCGACTGAGGCCACTGCGTAAGCGCAGGTTTTAGACCCCGGGATCAAGTGTCTGGCCTGGGGACTACTACCTGCCTGGGGCACTGCTGAATGAGAGTTTAAGCAGGTCATCCAAGTGATGTCCTTGAGATTGTTCCCGACCATGAGATTATCAGGAGGAGAGGAACCGTTTGCCAATAGCTGTGCACTCCCTACATCTCTTGGATTTATCAGGCTGGGACGAGTAAGGAGAGCTCTGAGCCTAGGAAGGCAATTGGGGGTGTTTCACTTTTACACTTTAAGTATTGGGGAAGGTTTCATTGATAAGATAACGTCTGAGTAGAAACCAGAGGAAACTAAGAAGCAAGCCACATGAGTATATGGGAAAGAATTTCAGACAGGAAACAGCACACAAAGGCCCAGAGGCAGACCTGGGCTGGCCTGGCTCAGGAGCCAGAGGCCCAGGCTGCTGGAGTGGCTGAGCAAGGGGGCCAGCAGGTGAGGTCAGACAAAGATGAATGACCTGAGCTGCAGGGGCTTGGACAAGAACTGCAAGGAAAAGGAGGAGGAAACGACCAGAGAATTGCCAGCAGAGAAATAAATAAATACAGCTTATCTTCTGAAAGAATCCAGCTGGCTACTGTGCTGACAGTTTAAGTCCATAAGAGGCAAAGATGGTACGTGGAGCAAGGCAGGCACAAGACGCTGAAGGCCAGGACGGGGGCAGAGGGGTGGTGAGGTGTGGTCAGATGCGGGCGTTTTGAAGGTAAGGACAACACGGTGGAGTTATGAGTGAGAAGCGTCAAGGTGAGGTGGCCTTCAGCAGACGTGGGCAAGACTGGGGGAGGAAGGGCTGGATGGAGGAACGGGAGGTCACATGTGGATGTGAATGAATGCGTCTGTGTTGCGATTTGTTAAGGAACAGTGTCTCAAAGGCATGATTATCAAATGTACAGATATAAATCATTTTGAAGCTCATGTATTTCCAGGCTGCTCTCTAAAAGACTGGCCCATTTATACTAAGAACAGCAAAAGTGTACACTTGTATCTTTTTCATACTCCTCGCATACTTGAGTAGCCACATATTGAAGTTGGCTACTTGCCTGGGCTGCCCCAACAGGATCTGGTGCCTCAAGTCCACGGGGACTTATTAAACTGCTAGGCAGGCTGTGTCGCTTTGCCTAGAATGACTTAAAAACCACATTGCCAGGGGGCAGCATCACGCAGCGGGAGCAGCACGGCCTCCACACTTGGCAGACCTGGGTTTCTCCTGCCAGCTGAGTGACCCTCCGAGTCACCACAGGGCCTGCAGACCGTCTGGCACACCCATGTCACGGGCCCGTCCCTCCATTCCACCTAGGGCTCTGTTTTTAATGCAGAGGATGGACCTGAGTGGAGTAGACAAGATCTGACGATGGCAAACCTCAGGCAGTTTCAGCAGGAAACATTTAAGGGATTTTCAGGAGGACAGACAGGCCTTCATAACCACCTGGATAGAGAGAGGGTCTGGAGTAAAAGCCCCTGGCTGTTGGCTGACGGTGCCATTTAGGGAACTAAGGCACAGAGAGGGGAGAAGACCTGGGGGAAAGGGGAGGTGCGCAGGGGCGTGGTCTATCCCCACCGTCTTCTTGCTGGTTTGTCTGCTGGAGCATTTTAGAGCCAGACATTACACTGTTTCATCCATACAAAACTCACCAAATTATTAACTCTAACAGATAAAGACTTTTAACACAACTACAATAACGTCACAGGCCAACAAAATAAGCAATAGTCCCTCAGACATTTTCACAGCAAGCGTCCTACTGCCTCTCCAATTACACTCGTGCATGATCCCCCTCCAGGGACCGACTTCTGTCAGTCCCGCTCCGCCGTCTCAGAGGCTGGCTTTTTCAACTTTAAAGCTGCTGCTGATTCATTCTTCTTCCCTCTCTCCTCCATCCTTGTGTGTGCAGGTCTTTCAGTTCCCTACATAGCACAACCACACATATGTAGCTACACACCTTTACGTGGCTTAGGTCATGGTGATAGTGGCCGTGTGTAAAGATGCCTCGCTGCCCACGGCCTTTCCTGTTGGTCTCCCAACTCAGCCTTCTCTTGACCTCTCAACACTACCTCACATGTTCTATTTTCTCTCTGCCCCAGCCCTTCCCACTCAGTCCAGACCTTGCACCGCTGCTCTGCTGGATACGTCTACCTAAAATGCTGCTCTCAGCACATCCGACCTGCCCCTCAGGTTCTCAGATGACCGCTGTAGCTATGCCAGCTCGGAACGGACCAAACTTTCCCTCTCTCTCTCCGCTCTCCATTCCCTTAAGATCATAAAGAACAGTCAAAAGAAACCTGAGTACAGAATGTATTTAAAGCAAAACATAAGGACATAACAATGGATGAATCCAACAAAGTATAGACTCGATAGCTCCATGATTCAAAGCCGCGTCCAGGGTTCTCAGCCGGCAACGCGTAGCCTCGTTCCTCGTCGGTCCCTGTGAGAAACCTCGGCTTTTCTTTCTTTCTTTCTGTGTCTTCTTCTAAATCTGAGCGCGGCCTCAAACTACACTGCTCTTCACCCAGTGAGGGAGTGTCTCTGAGGCCTCTCAGGCTGAGGCCCTCCCTGCAGAGGCCATGGGCGCTGGCTGGACAGTTAGGGTTCCCTGGCTGCAAGCAACAGAAATCCACCCCAGCTACCTTAGGCAAAAGGGACTTCACTGAAAAGCCACTGGGAACTCATGGAATGGACTGCAGGCCAGAGAAAGAGACTTGGAAACAGCCAGAAACCAAGGCAGCATGGGAGATCAGGAGGCAGGGGCCACAACAGTCCCAGAGCAAAGCAGCCTGGACAGACGGACTGCAACAGCAACCGGTGTTGGCACCTTTGTCCCTCTGCTCAACACTCCCGTTCCAAGGAGGGAGCACCGTGTCGGCCTAGCTTGGGTCATGCACATGCTTGCCTGGGGCAGGTGGGGGAACAGGCCCAACAGGAAAGAGATCCAGGGCCGATAAGAAGGGAAAATGGGCACTTTGTGGGCAGTAAGTGTCCACCACACTGTCCCTGCTGGCCTGGCTCTCACCCCGAACCCACTTCTCGCCCCCTGGCCTTGGTGCTCACACTCGCCAACTCGATGTCCAGGCTGACCTTACTTGTGGTGACTTCTGACAATCTTGCTGGCTGGTCGAGGCTAATTTCTGGGATAAGCTCACCTGCAGCTCTAATCAGAACAGTTTTCAAGTCACCTGCAACATACAGTGCAACCACGCACCTGGGGTACCTCCCCCCACCCCAAGCACAACCACCCAAGGGCTGTGTCCTCCAATGTCAGGGTGCCAAGAACTGCCTGGGAAGCTTGTAAAAACTGTGGCTTGCCAAGTCCCATGCACAGAAATTCTGACTCAGCAGCCCTGGGGTGGAGCCCGGCGACCTGCACTTTGAAGGAGCCCTGCCAGATGGCTCCAGTGCAGATGGGCTGCGGTCTGCACTTGAGAAACTGGCCCATCAGCAGTCTCCAAACCTCACTGGCTGGCTATGGATTTATTAGGCTCTATTCCTGGAGGCACAGACTCAGGCAGCTCAGAGCAGAGCACGGGCGGCTGCACTCAAGGTACAGAGCTGGGGGTCTGGATGATCAGAAGGCCATGCGTGGGGCAACATCCCATCCATTTGGCTTGGCAACAGAAATCATGCTCCCTTCCAAGGTGACTTCCGGCCCTCTCTGCTTGTCCACACCACACTCCACACATGCTCACCACTCACCCACCCCACCGAAGCCTCTCCAGGTCCCACTCCCGCTCCTGCTCTTCCCCCACCCTCACTGCCTGTGTAAATCCACACACCCTTTTTGGGAGCTCGAGCCCTGCCTTAGGAAATCACTTCCTTGCCTCTTTAACCCATCTTATCTTTTTATAACTCCAGTCCAGATTACCTGCTGCCTCTCTCCCTTGGCACTGAATTATAAACGTTCTAGCACCCTGCTCAGCTCTTCGGCAATCCTGGTTCTGCTGTCCCACCCAGATTATCAGTGCGTTGACAACAGGCACCAACTTTTATGCATTGTATGTTCTAACGAGACCTAATGTTTACTGATCCCTGATCTCAAGCCTTTCCTGGAGGCAACCGCATCCAAATGAGTTCACTCTAGTTGGTAACAGTTAATAGGAAGTTCCTGTCCTCACATCCAGACACCTGCTTACAAGAGCTAGCTCAGCAGATCACTGCCTTTTATTAGGCTGAAGCTCATGAAATTCCTGATATTCTCTTTTTTCAAACAAAAATGGCAGCTTCAGGTGGCTTAACCTAACACAGCCAACTTACTGCGGTGAACAGTGTCAGCCCAGTTGCATGTGCAAAAAGAGCAAAATTGGGAGGTGGAATGCAGTAGGTAAGGCCATCCTCAAGACCCGTGAGTCGTGTAGATTACAAGAATATGGAGAAAAGTACACACATCTGAGTTGGTTCTAATTCAGTATCAATGAAAATAAAGTTCCCATTCTCACCCTGAAATTTCTTTTGGACTGTATTCATATCATAATTATTTAACTGCCTGGTGAAATATCCATACTCAGTCCAGAAAGGTAAGAAAAAGAATGCTGGGCTAGAACCACCTACTAAAGGTAAGAGCTTTGAAAGGGGGGAGGCTGTGCACACATTTTCTTACCCACATCTACTAAGGCTTTTAGCAGATTAAGGAAAAGGGGTTGAACAAGTAATGGCATCATTTTAATTTTCTACAATACTTGACAAATAGCAAGACTTTATTCTCTTAGTTTTTTCCCAAGAAAACAATATGGGTTAGACCCTGAACGTAAAACATGAATGTCTGATTAGTGACAACTTACAATGCATTGTGGTGACTCAGATTCCAACACATGCATTTATTTTGGAGCTTTGACAAGCTGGTTATCCCCACACACATCCTGTGACTGGATAAGACTGTGACCCAGAATGTTTACAATGTTTTAAAGATAATGGCATGAGAGGCAATACAGTGAATTTATGAACCCACGTTGCAGTCAGACTGCTCTATCACTTTCGAGCTGTATGATCTTGGGCAAACTCATTCATTCCTCCCGCAAATATTTATGGAGCATCAACTAGTTGCAGGTGCTGGTCTAGGTACCGGGGATTAAATGGAGAACAAGGCAGCCACGCTGCTGGGCCTCCATGTGCTCATCTGGGAACCGGGGCAGTGAGGGCACCTACGGCGTGAGCCTGTGCGAGGGAACCAGCTGACGTGACCGTAAGGCCCTCAGAACCACCTCTGCGGTGCTGCAGGAGCTCAGTGGACGTCAGATGCAGTTGCCGCTGCGCTGAATCAAGCTCAATGTCATGTCATCACCAAAACCAATTCAAGATCAAAATGAGACTCCAGGTCTGGCCTCTGCCTTAACCAAAAAGCTATTTTAGAAGCTCACTGAGAAAATGGAACAGTATGTAACCTATATGGAAAGATGTAAAAATATTTCTCACAGAATGTTAAGTAAAATAAAAAAATCTTAAGATTCTATTATTAAGAGTAACAGTAGCGGCAAACACGGTATATAGCAGGTACTATGTACCAGGCATTGTTTTAAGCTCTTTGCATTTATAACTAAATAAGCTAATACTCCCCAAGCCCTACGAGGCATGTGACATTACTATCTTCACTTCACAAATGATGAAACCGAGGCACAGAGATGTTAAGAATTCGCCCAAGGCCACACAGCCAGGAAGAGGCAGCCAGGATCCCAGCACCCGCCAGGTGGCTCTAGGGCCGCGCTCCTGATGTTCTTGTCTGCTCCAGGCTTGCGGGGCTGTGCTCCATGTTATGGCTGGGTGGGAACCAGGGCAACAAAACAGGGAGGGGGAAAGGAAGAGGGGTGCTCGCTTCCCCGGGCTCTGAGGCAGCTGCTCACTGCTTGGACAGAGGGGCGAGGACTAGGCTTTAGTCAAGAGCATTTGAGCATCAATTCCACTCCTACGAGGATACCCAATAGAACGGAAAACCTCGGTCCACACAAAGACTCGTACCTGAATGTTCACGGCAGCATTATTCATGATCGCCACAAAGTGGGCGAAATCCTAAAGCGTATCAACTGAAGAATGGATAAACAAAATGGTACAGCCTTACAAGAGAACGTTATTCAGCAAAAAAAGGAATGAAAGGCTGACAGATACTACAACAAGGGTGAACTTTCAAATCAGCACGCTAAGTGGAAGATGTTAGTCACAGAAATCCACACTGCATTTATAGGAAGTGCCCAGACCAGACAAATCCATAGACACAAAGCAGATTAGCGGTTGCCAGGGGGGTGGGATTGCTAATGGGTGCACATGTTTCTTTTTGGGGTAATGACAATCCTCTGGAATTAGACAGCAGTTGACGGTTGCACACTCTTGTGAATACATTAAAAACTGGACTGAAAACTTCAAAATAGTAAATTTTATGGTACATGAATTTTATTTTTAAAGAAGACAGGAGTAACTGTGCTCCCCATGAAAATCTCTAGAAGTCAAATACTGACTTAACTATCTACTATGGCAAATACAATCAGGTTACCTCCATAACTTGGCTTTTAAACTGATTTTCTTCATAGTTTAAAAAAATCCCAATATAAATCTTTTACACATCAACAAAAAAAAATCCCTAAAAACTTAAAACTTTGTATTGTCTCATTCATGATAATACATAAAGTTTTGATAAATGACACAATAAAATTAAATCCAATGAGAAAGAAGAAATACTGACACTTTACTAATACATTTTCCTTCCAAGTCAGTACTCGATGCATATTTCCTTTCCTGCTTCCTTTGTAACTTCTGGCGGGCTGACTGTGGCCTACAGCCTCGTGGCAGAGAGCCACCCTGCCTGGGCTGTACCCTGCCACATGCTGGCTGTGTGGCTCAGAGCAGGAAAGCTGCCTGTGCTGGGCTGCAGCTGCCTCTCTTTAAAGTGGGGGTGGCAGGAAGCATACTTACCTCATAAGGCTGTTAAATGAAATAAATACAAATTTGTACTTGTAAAGCACTCAGAAAAGGGCCCGGACACTGTACAGGTGTTAATGGGAGCTTCGTATGTAGTGGACTGCGCTCTACCAACAGGGCTGCACACAGCTGACATGTCGTGGGGCACACAGGGGCCTGAGGGAGTCAACACAGAACTCCTGATGCAATCTCTTCTTAAAAGGCATGAAATGTCAGAAATGTGTTAAGTCCACTCAAAAACATAATCCTATTAAAGCTACTTGCACAGCACTAAACATCACACTCCTGGGGAGGAACCGCACATAATAACCAAGTGTGACATGCATGGGACGTGTGTGTGTGTACAAAACACCCAAAAATCTAGGTAGTTACAGAGGAAAGCAAGAGACGATGTTAAAATCATTTTAAATCTGGGGGAAAACAAAACAAGTCACCTCACTAGTAGACGAGTACTATGTGTGTTTTTATTCATAGCACAGGGTGCTTCCTCTACTGTCCATCCACTTAGATTTCTCTGTAAAAACCAATGAACAAGTAAAACGAATTGGGAAGGTCTGTCTCCACCACTGACTCAAACAGCACAAGCAGGTTATTGGGTTACCTTCCTGAAAACAGGCTGTGGCATGCTCAGAATGAAGGACAAATTCATCTCGCAAACAGCTCTTCAGGAACACCTACATTCATTTCCCTCCACTGACTAGAAGTAAAATTAACCTATGATCTGATCCATATGAGTTAACTGAATTTTTCTTATTTGCCCACAGACCACACTTTAACATGAGAAATTTCGTCTGGAAAAATATCATGCAAAAACTACTCTTTTGAAATTCAGCTTCACAATGCCAGTTTGGGCTCGGAGGCATAGACGCAGGGCCAAGCGGCCTGTTTCTCCATCAGTTGAGGAAATGACTGTGATAGAGACGCAGAACAAGAGCAGGTCTGATTTGGAAAATACTACTAAATGGTAGCAAAGCAGAAACTCTCCACAGCAATCCTAGAGATTTGTCTCTATAAATATGCAGGTTATAATCTTAAGAAGCAACTTGAATTAAAAATTTATTAAAAACAAAATCTAAAACAAAAAAGAATCCTTTTCCAAGTAAGTCTTTGCAAGTAACTGAAACCTACGAAGGGCAAGGAAAATACTGAACTGTAATTACCCAGGTCCTGGCCACTAGTGGATCAGCAGCACCAGGGAACAGACTGGAAGGCGGAATCCCAGGTCCCCCCAGACCCCCTACACCCAAATCTGTGCTTTGACACTATCCTCAGGTGCCCTCTGTCCGCACTAGAGCTTGAGACGCACTAGAGCTTGGCTAGACGTTATCTATTTGGTTACACTGAGACAAGGCATATAATGATGCAATTAAATATTTTACATTTGACAGACAGGTTTTTTTTTTCAAGTACTCCAACTATTAAAAGGAAAAAATGTGGTACACAGGAGCCGCCAACAACCCTTCGTCATCACTTTTCAGAAAGCCTCAGAAAGAATCAGAATGGGGTACGTAAATAAAATGCTTCACCTCCAGTCCAAATTCGTCAAGAGTAAATAAAAGCCATGTCCGTACCTGCAAACCGCAGAGGCGCATCTTTATCCAGGGCAATCAGCGGGGGGTCGACGAGCACTGTGTCGTCATTCTCTGCGACTATGCCATGATAGGCGGGCTCCAGCCACGGCTTGTGCTTGTTAACTGTGTTTTTAAGAAGAAAAAGAAGAAAGGGAATAGGCCCAGTTACAAGTACTATTTTAAATCAACTGCTTTTGAAGACATACATCTATTATTAAAATAATAAAATTCTCACGAGTCTGGAAGGCAACGCTTGTATTTTTTGTTGCAAAGTTTGCTCTAAAGACACAACTACAATTAAGATAAATTGCTCCATAAGTAAAATAAAAGGAAAAAGACTGATGGCTATTGACAAACTATCTCTGCAGCCTAACGGAAAAGTTACAAAGAAAAATATATTACCAGCTCTTTATGACAACAGTAATACAACAATACTACTTATTTAAAATTCGCATGACAAGTAGAAATGTAAAACAAAGACACAAAACACAAGATCGATGGGAGTATAGCCAATGACTGTAACATCTTCCTATGCTGACAGATAGTAAACTGCACTAGTGGGGTGAGCATTTAGTAATATGGGAAACTGTTGAACCACTGTGTTGTATATCTGAAACCAATATAAGACTGTGTATAAACGATACTTCAATTAAAAAAAAGAAAAACTACTTTATAGGAAGCTTCAAGTTACTGGGACATATTGTGGACTACCAAAAGAATAAAATGTGATCACTGCAAAACAAAAACAAAACAACCCCCCTCCCCAAGATTGATCAACATAAAATTACAAATAGAAGGTGTTAGAACTAAATGCAAACTTTCTGAAAAACCTGACTCAAAACTGTGTGCAAATAGCCCACTTAGGAGTCAATGGACTTGGGGTCAGAATCCACCTCCCCTCTATTATTTGCTGCATGACCTTGAATGTGTAACTGGCCTCTTAACCTCAATTTCCTCCTCTGTAACCTAGGGACAGCTCCCAACACACAAAGCGGGGCGGAGCACCGCAGCAGTGATGTTTTCCTTCTGGGCTGGACGTGAGAACTGCTGCTTTTGTTTCTAAGGTGAGAAATGCTGCTGGGGCACTCTGCCTACCTGAGAAAACCGACCTTCGGTTCCTGTCATTTGTTCTCCCGGGGGCGGGGGTAGGATGGGGGGTGTCCTGTGCTCAGGCTTTCCCCCAGTATGGCCAAGTCCCTCTCTGCGTTCCTATCTCCACCTACACATTTGGGGCGGCTCACACCTCCTCCTTTCCTTTTTACTTTCACCTAAGTGCTCACATTATACCCTCAGGACACGTATTGACCATGAGGAACCTCAATTAAGTGAATCTAAGTAAACGCGATGGTACGAAACTATCCCCAAGCAGGCGGTGTCAATTTGTTGTACAAACTACCCAGATTCTTTCCATAAGTTTAACTCAATCTCCAGGTACCTACAACCGAATTTAAATGTTCACCCATCTTCTGGACAATGCTGCCATGACGTGACGATACTTTCCTGCTACTCTGTGAAGACCATTATGCTGACAGAGGAATGTGACGTCAGCCTCCCCTGCACCTGCACCAAGGGCGGCCGGCCGAAGGAGCAGAGCTCAGGGGTTAGGGGGAAAATGCGCAGGCGTCTGAAGGTCCAGGTTTGAAAGGGAAAAAACAGCTACCACCTCTCTGACCAAGTGATGAAAGTACCAGACATTTACACACATCTCACCGGAACCAACGGCAAACCTTCTGCCTTCACTTTCAGAATAAATCCAGACCCACTGGGAGTTGGCGTTTAATGGAGAAGAGCCTGTTTTAGAAGGAGAAGAGCTCTGGGGATTGGCTGCACAACGATATGAACGAATGTGCTTAACGCTACTGAACTGCACACTTAAAAATAGTTACAATGAGAACTTTTACCTTATGTGTATTTTACCACCATTTTTTAAAACTACACACAAGCACACCCAAAAAATAAATCGAAACCTGGCCATTTCTCATCATCTCTGCTCTCACCTAGACGACCATAAAAGCCGAGAATCCAAAGTCATTCTTGCCTTCCTGCACTTCCCACGGCAGCCAAAGGGCTGCTTCGACAACAGCGCCTCCCAGACACTCTGCTCTCAGAGCCCTCCTTCACCGAAAAGGTACTAAGGACCCCAAACTGCTCTTGTTTACATGGATCTATCACTTATCTATCAGCATTTACTTACTGAAAATAAAAACCAATTAAAATTTTCTTATTTATCAATTCACTTTTTAAACGAACCTATTATAAAATAAATAGCTTTATGAAAGTAACTATTTCTGAAAAGTTTTACGAAGAAGAATGACAATGACATGTTCGCAAACCTTTTTACTGTCTGGTGTGTTCAAAGAACATCCTGCAGCCAATACGCTGCATTACTACACGTTGCGCGGCCTCCAGAAAACTCCAGTGTGCCCTCGTGAAAGGAAAAGGCAAATAATACGCTTGTTTTGTCTTTATCGTTAAAACAGCTCGGCCCTCTGGAGTCCTGACAGCGTCTCAGGCGCCTCCTCACCTTGCTCCAGGTCGGCCCAAGCTTTCCCTCCTCCCACTGTGACAGCGGCTGCCGCACTGGCCCCCACTGCCTTTTCTTCTGCTCCTCGGCACCGCACAGGCAGAGAGGGCAGGGGTGCCAGCCGGGGACCTGCGGGTTCCTGGGCTTGTTCCGCAGGGCCTGTTTCCTCCTCCATCAACTGGGGAAGGCAAGGCACCCACCACGCAGGTTGTGCGATCAAACCAGTCACATGTAAAATGCTTAGGACACCGCCTGGTGCGCGCGCGCGCGCACACACACACACACACACACACACACACAAGATTCTGGGAGGGTGTGACCTTCTGCCCTCTGCTAAACGCCAGTGCCCTGGGCTGCGCTTCATGTCTCATCCCGCAGGGAATATGTGGCAAATGAATGAGTATATAAGGAATCTCATACACAGCAGAAATAAAATCATCCTCTGCATTGTAAATTCTCTCACGGGGAAGACAATTTTGGTGCTGAGAACTGAAAAACAGGTATGATGCGGTTGGTAGTTTAGACCGTGGTAAGGTGTTTTTTTATTTTTGTTTCTGGCAGGTGGCTGTTCCAAGCAAAGGAAACTAGAGAATGTGGAGGCACCGTGTACATCAGAAAACACGGAGGGAGCCGTCCAGGAATGCAAGCTGTGGTTAGACTAGAGAGAGACCTAATGTGAAACCAAACCCAGGTCCTAAAGACTAAAAATTTAATGAGCCTTTGGAAAACATCTCCCTTCCCAAAAGCTGCTTCTCGGACAAGGTGTGCCTGCCCTTGTCCTTCCAAAACACTGCCCAGGACAGTGGTGAGTTATCTGGTGCAGTGCTCTGCAGGGGACTCACGGTCTGCTGCAGCCTTCGGTCTGGGAAGGTGCCACTGAACATGGAAAATAACCCTACTATGCAGTCCGGTTCAATGTTTTACCTAATTGCGAAACTCGCCATCCTCTCGAGGTATCTTGTTAAGCCAGCTATGACGCAGGCTGGAGCACCGCCTGGAGTTGCAGATATAATACAGATAAACAGGCCATTTTACAGACACAAACTCTGAATCCCCCATTGTTTGTCACTAACTGCTCACTTTAAAACACAGAAGCTATTTACTACTTTTTATTTTATTACATCAATTTATTACAGCAGTTTACTATTCATGTACTATTAGAAGCCATATGTGATTCCAATCTGTTTTCATATTTAAGGTTTTATTAATAAAATCACAAGCAGAGCAAATAAAACTGAAGATTATTCTACTATGTGAGTCCATAAAACAGATTTAAACTGACTGAATTTATCTAACTCAGTAGGGTTGGAGAAATACCATGCAAAGCAAACTGCAGATAAACCTGCAATAGGCAGTAACATAAAATATGTATTTCTGCTGCCCTACTGAAAAGGCCTGCACCTGAATATGGCTAATGGTTCAAAGTGAAAACTACTTTTACAGCTATATTCCCAGGTATTTTATTTTCCCAGTATTCTCATTTTATAACTCAAGATTTCTAAACTGCTCCTTTAAGCTGGCAGTAGAATGAAAAGATCTAATCAGTTCCAAAGACTGAACTTTTAAATATTTAATAAATGATATGTTTAATATTTCATCACATTCAATTGGCAGTATAAAATATTTATAGAAATGAGTGACTGATGTTTCTGTAATCATCCAAAAAAAAAAATCACAAGTGAAGACAAGAGAATACCAGCCTGAAGTCTAGGAACACGTCACCCATGTTGAAAGTTTTTACCTGATTCACTGAGTCATGTTCTAGACTCATAAAAAAGCCATTGAAATTGTAAATGGCATTAGTATTAATTAAAATCATGAACAGGTACACGCCTATTATTTCAGGACAGGACTAGTTTTTGTGGTTGTGGTAGATTTTAATCTTTAGAAAATGCTGCCAATTTACAGATCAAGATGAAAAGAATACATACAATGGTCAACTTCAGGATTAACTTTAAATATAAAACCTATGCCTCCCTCGGTCTTCCCAACTATGGGGGCTAAATGAAAGGCTGGCGCCTTGTCCACATCACCCAAGTCATAGATCCCGGCAAGGTGGTTCCAAAGCCAGCAGTGGCCTTGATAACCCAGCACCACCATCAATTCCCTTCTCATTTGTTCACACAGAGTAATCCACTATTTTCAAAAGAGAAGCTGAAGTGTGCCCCTTATCTCATCACCTAGGTTGGTCATATTGGATCAATACTGACATCATAATAAGTAATGATAGCTGTATGTTTAAGAGATTGTAGGCATTTTACTGGTAAATCCGAAATGATGCCGACATGTTTTGTTTGCAGATTCAACTTTCACGCACGGTCCAGCCAAAGGAGCTGCAGTTAAGGAACATGGCCACTAGGTGGCGACAGGTGCCTTGGCGTCCACGCTGCAAACTACCAGGCTTAAAGAAACCCGGCTCTTCACTGCTGAAGGAGCGGAAGGTAATCGTGCTACCCAGCCCTTCATTAAAGATGATATGCACAGGAAAGTATCTTAAATTATGTAAGAATAACCAGTTGGTTCTTTTTTTTCCTCAAGATTCAGAATAAGTAAAATATTCACATAATTCCAAAGTCAGACCCTCCAGGGTCCTTCAAACCACCTTAAAATCAAAGGTCCTTTCAGCTTCACATTGCCAGACTTTGAGTTTGTTCCGAGGACTCTCCCCGAACACCGGCTCTGCACGGGCTCTGGCGGAGCCAAGCCACAGTCCGTCAGGGAACACAGACCTATCAGTGACACCTGCATTCTAAAACGATGTGGGAGTAGTGGCTCTGTAGCATCTTACTACGCTCTTGGACAGGGGCTATAATGGGGTGGGGGGTGCTTGATAATATGGGTGACTGTAGTAACCACAGTGTTGCGCATGTGAAACCTGAGAATAAGATTGTATATATCAATGATACCTTAACAAAAAATAAAATAAAATGACGTAGGTATAACTAAAGGGTTATAAAGTGTGCTTCATAAAAAAAAAAAAAAACTAGAGAAGGGAACAACTCCCTCTGTGCTGGGACGCAGTGTCTTCTGTCAGCAGAGACCAAAGGGGAGAGAGAGCCGCACCTCACACGTGGCCACGCCCCACGCTGGGGGAAGGAGCGAACACCCCGGAAGGGCCCCTGGTGGGAGCCGAACCTTCCACCCAGAAGGGACACAGAGTCACTTCTGCTCCTAACTCACGGGCCTGAACTAGTCACACGGCACCCCCAGATCCACCAGGGCCAGGAAGTGCGATTCTGCCTCGGGTCTGGAAGAGAGAGCTCGGAATGTGTAGAACCAAGTCTAGGCACCACCCTAGAGGTTTCTTGGGTGTGAGGGAGTATTTTTTACAGAATAAAAACACATGTAAGTTACAATGGTAGAAAAGGACCTGGCTCACTCTGGGATTAGCACGACTGTGATAAATATTCGGCTCTGCAAGCTTAAGGAGGCGCAGCCGGGGAGGGGCTGGGCCTGACATTCACAGTAACAGAGTGTGCACCCCTCTTCTGTGCTACACCAAGGATCTCTCCCAATCTCTCTTCAAACAGGAAGAAGCTGTGCAAAGGTTTAAACAGGGTGTCTGGTAGAAAAGGCAGGAACCCTGGGATCAGACAGAACTAAATGAATTGTTTCGGACTCACTCATTAGGGGCAGATTTAACCACCTATTTATTGTGCCTGCTTCTGCATCATAGGTCAGGAATGGGACCACCTTCCACAATGTTGTTTTGAGGAAGCCACTCAATGCCTGCCACATGGGTGCCCAAGCAAATATTTGTTGATAAACCAACCACAGGCAGGAGCTATGTTTTAGAAATAACTGAAGGGCAGAAAGCCTAGAGCTAAGGATACTCAGGAGACCTCCCCATGACGACCTCCCTATCATCATCTTCCTAAATACAACCTACAGTTAAAATCAATCCCTACAGTCTCAGACCCTGGAGAGGCCTGATTTTACCTCTTTTAGAGATAAATTATACAGAGAGAAGAATTGTAGAGTAATACTGGTAAGTGTGAAACAAAAAGCAAACAAAAACCCTGTTTTTTTTGTTTTTTGTTTTAACCACACTTTCTAAACAACCAAAGTAACACTGCGTGAAATTTATAAACAATAGTTTCTTTCAGCTGAGGCGATTCCTAGTAATGGTTCTGGTTAAGATAGCATCAATTTCCTCTGACTTTGTAAAATGCATTTTTAAGAGCACTCTTGATTTTTGTTCTCTAAAACTGAACACTTCCAAAGAACCTCTAGACAAATTCGGTAAGAACTGGTTTAAGGACTTCTATGTCACGATCCCAAATAAACTTAATATTGAAGTGTTTGAAAAATCTGTATATATCAGGTACTATGCAGACCAGGGTCAGCGCTACTGGCATGGAGCCAGGTCATTTCCAGCCGTGGGACGGCCTTGCATTTACAGACCCCTGGCCTCCATCCACTGGACGCCTGCAGCACACTCCGCAGCTGTGACAACCACAAACGTCCCCAGACACTTCCCCGAATCCCTTGGGGCCCAAACACCTCACCAGCTCCTTTGAGAACCACTGACTTAGATTCACCTCCTTAAGGAAAACCAAGGTTTTCCAAATAAAACCATCTGTAGACTTCAAAACAGCCAACTTTATAATGTATGTGTATTACATTAACGTGAAGTCCATTTTCAAAGTAAAATCACATTTCAGCGTAAAATAAACCCTTAAATTAAGCAATCTAGCAATTAATCTTTTTGATGGTAAGGGAAATGTTTCTCGTGTTCACCCACTTCCCACCCACCCTCTTCTGCTATGCGAAGCATGTCGTGTTGAGCACTGACATTTTGTAAAAGGTGATAATGGCGACCTGCCAGGGAAGGCGGGATGGCCGGTCGCTCAGATGGGCCCTGGCTGAGGAAAGGCCCTGCGGATCTGGCGGGGGGACCGCCGCAGTGTGCGCGCACCGTTGGCCACCACCGCGGACGGAAGAGCTACCCGTGCTCCACCTGGCAGGGAACACGACCCTCATAGGGTAGGGTCACCGGGCGGGACTAGACAGCAAGAGCGGGACGAGGAGCCTCAGACAGGCTTCTCCCAAGTTTAAACTACACCCTGAGTCCAAGGCAGGAGGCAGCCAAAGGGGAAGCAAGAGAGAGACTAATGCTGCGTGAAGGACGCCCCCTGCTTCCACGTGGAAGTGGCAGGAACGGGGCAAGAATGGGATCAGGAAACCAGCTGCAGACCTCTGCCGCGGGCGCAAGATGAGAAACGGTCGGCGCTGAACCAAGGCTGTGGCGAGTGTCTAGGCTTCCGCAGCACGGGGCTGACCGCATGGCTGCTCCCATGTGGGACTGAAAGGTGAGGAGGAGTAGAGGCTGGGGAGAGCCCAGAAGCAGGGGATTCTTTCTTTATCCTTTCTTCTATGCCCCGTCCATCTGTCCATCCACCAACCCACCCACCCACCCACCTTTACTGAGCCCCAGGTAGTCTTCTACATGCTGAAGAAACAATGATGAATGAAACAGTCCATGCCCTAGTAGAGCGTAACAGTTGATTAAAATATTAATTTTAAGCATATTCTGCAAAGGAATTCTTAGGGAGCAAAACCACATTTTCTATAATTCCAACTTTCAAAGCTTAAAGGAGGCGTTCTAATTATTCCTCCAAATTTCGAACAATTTTTTTTAATAGAGGCAAAATATACCACATAAAATTCACCATCTTAACCATTTTTTAAGGTTCAACGGTATTAAGTACATTCACATTGTTGTGAAACCACCCTCCCACCTCCACAATGCTTTTCATCACACAAACCCAAACCCCATTCCCAGGGAGCACTAGCTCCCTGAGCCCCTGGCACCCACCATTCTTTCTCTCTCCATCTGACTACTCAAGGTACCTCCAAGAAGTGGGGATTTGTCCTTTCTGTGACTAGTTTATTTCACAAAGTATCATGTCCTCAAGGTCCGTTCATGTCAAAGCAAGTATCACAATTCCCTTCCTTTCAAAGCTGGATAATATCCCACTGTACATACACCCATTTCTGTTTATCCACTCACCCATCAACGTATACTGGGGTGGCTGCCACTTCTTGGCTATGCTGAATGATGCTGACATGAACATGGGTGTACAAATATCTCCTTGAGACCCTGCTTTGAATTCCTTCAGGTACAGCGGGATTGCTGGATCACGCAGCAACTCTACTTTTAATATTTTGATGAACTACCACACTGTTTTCCATAGTGGCTGAACCATCTTACATTCCGACCAATAACGCACAGGGTTCTAAATGTCTCCACATCCTCACCAACACTTGTTTATTACGGTTTTGGTAGGAGCCATCCTCATGCATGTGACCAAACAAGTTTCATGCCGAGTGTCTACCTTTTTATGTTGCATAAGATACAAAGTAGGCAGGACAGCTCAAGATGGCAGCATGAGTAGGGCGGTGGAAATCTCCTCCCAAAACCATATACATTTTTGAAAATACAATAACTGCAACTATTCCTAAAAGAGAGACCAGAAGATACAGTACAACAGCTAGGGTACATCTACATCTGCGAGAATTCAGCATCTCACGAAAAGGGTAAGATACAAAGCCGTGACCTGGCGGGACCTGAGCATTCACCGCACCCCAGCTCACCGGCGAGAGGAAAAGAATCAGAGTGGGGAGGGAGTGGAAGCACAGGACTGCTAAATAACCAGCCCTAGTAATCTGCACCGGGAGCACAGACACACATTGCATGGTGTACTGGATATAAGAGAAATGGAAAAGTAAAATCCAAGACAAGTCTTAAAGGGACAAGGGCTTAAGGAACTTCAGGTGCCCTAAACCCCTGGGGGATAATGCAGCCCTGAAGCCCCTGAGAGTGATAAGCAGCCTGCCATTCATTCCCCTGGCCGACAAGCAAACCGGGTGACCCACCACAGCTACGAAGCAGTCGGAGAACAGCCCCGCCCACAGCAACCAAAGAGTCTCCTCCCAGTGCGCAGCTAACTGGGACAGACAGAGGGAGCCAGAGGAAGGTCCAGAAGGCACGAAGGGGCACCGTTCTCGCAGCAGAACACACCCGGTGCATCTGCGACCCCCCACAGTGCCCTAGGCTATCCCGGGGGCCGCCCCGCCCAGGGCAGCTCAGGTGATTAATCAAGAGGTTACCCCCTGCACCCAGTTGACTGGCACAGGCAGAGGAAACAGGAGCAAGGTCCGGAAGTCACAAAGGGCACCATTCTAGCAGGAGAACACACCCGGCACATCTGCAAGCCCCCACAGTGCCCTAGGCTATCCTGAGGGCCGCCCCCCCCCACAGCAGCTCCTGAGATTATCCCAGAGACTGCTCCCAGTGTGCAGGTAGATGGCACAGGCAAGAGAGAAGGGGAAGGCGACCAGCAAGCAGGAAGGAACTTTGTTCTCAAGGCTGACACATGCACCACCTGCCGGCGACCACTTCTATCGCCATTAAAAGGCAGAATAATCCGGTCCAGTCAAGAATCATTCAGACAACCCCAGAGAGACAGCCTAGTAAGATAGATATAACCAATCTTCCTGAAAAAGAATTCAAAATAAAATTCATAACCATGCTGCTGAACCTGCAGAGAAATATACAAGAGTCCAGAGGATGAAGTCCAGAGGGAGATAACAGAAAAGAAACAATCGATAGAAGGGCTTAAGAGCAGAACGGACGAGGTGCAAGAGATTGTTAATGGAATAGAAATCAGAGAACAGGAATACAGAGGAGCTGAGGCACAAAGGGATAAAAGGATCTCTAGGAATGAAAGAATATTAAGAGAACTGTGTGACCAATCCAAATGGAACAATATTTGCATTATAGGGGTACCAGAAGAAGAAGAGAGAGAAAAAGGGATAGAAAGTGTCTTTGAAGAAATACTTGCTGAAAACTTGCCCAAGCTGGGGAAGGAAGACCATGGAAGCCCACAGATCTTCCAACACAAGGGACCCAAGGAGGACAACACCAAGACATATAATAATTAAAATGGCAAAGATCAAAGACAAGGACAGAGTATTAAAGGCAGCCAGAGAGAGAAAAAGGATCACCTACAAGGGAAAACCCATTAGGCTATAATCAGACTTCTCAACAGAAACCTTACAGGCCACAAGAGAATGTCATGATATATTTAATGCAATGAAACAGAAGGGCCTTGAGCAAAGAATAAATGTATCCAGCACAATTATCATTTAAATTTGAAAGACAGATTAAACAATTTCCAGATAAGCAAAAGTTGAGGGATTTACCTCCACAAACCACCTCTACAGGATATTTTAAAGGGACTGCTCTAGATGGAAGTACTCCTAAGGCTAAATAGATGTCACCAGAGAAAATAAAACCACAGCAAAGAAAGCAGACAAACCAAATACTAACTAACGGCAAAAAATAAAATCAACTAAAAGAAGTCAAAGGAAACACAAAAGAGTACAGAATTAAACACCTAACATATAAAGAATGGAGGAGGAAGAATAAGGGAGAGAAATAAAGAATCATCAGACTGTGTTTATAATAGCATAATAAGAGAGTTAAGTTAGACAGTTATATAGTAAAGAAGCAATCCTTGAACCTTTGGTTACCACGAATCTAAAGCCTGCAATGGCATTAAGTACATATCTATCGATAATCACCCTAAATGTAAATGGACTGAATGCACCAATCAAAAGACACAGAGTAACAGAATGGATAAAAAAACAAGACCCATCTATATGCTGCTTAGAAGAGACTCACCTCAAACCCAAAGACATACACAGACTAAAAGTGAAGGGATGAAAAAGATATTTCATGGAAACAATAGGGAGAAAAAAGCAGGTGTTTCAGTACTTGTATCAGATAAAATGACTTCAAAACAAAGAAAGTAACAAGAGATAAAGAAGGACATTACATAATGATAAAGGGGGCAGACCAACAAGAGGAAAAAACCATGATAAATATCTATGCACCCAACACAGGAGCACCAACATATGTGAAACAAATACTAACAGAATTAAAGGAAGAAATAGAGCTGAGGGATTAAAAATGGCAGCATGAGAAGTGAGACACAGGCTTCCTCCTAAAACCACATATAATACGAAAATATAATTAATACAACTAATCCTGAAAGAGCAACAGGAAAGAGGACTGTGCCAGACTGCATACACCTGGAGAAAAGAGCAGACCTCACAGAACAGGGTAATGTACCAAAGCTGCCAGTGGGACCCAAGCCCCTCCCCCATCCCAGCTCATCGGCAGGAGGAAGAGAAACAGAGCAGGAGGAAGAGAAACAGAGCAGGGAGGGAGTGGAGACCTGGGACTGCTGAATACCTAACTCCGGAGATCTGCTCTGGGAGCACAAACCTACATTTCATGGTACTTGCATAATACTTTCATGATTATGGGGTTGAAAAGCTAAGACAGGCAGAATTCCTGGAGAGACTGAGATTCCAGCCACTTGTGGAAAGCAGGGATCCATATGCGGCTGCCCTGGGACAAAAGAAAGGTGGACAGTCTGAGAGACTTCCTAACAAGGAAGCCCTTAGCAAGAGGGCTGCTAAAGGGGCAAGGATTGCACAGAGCTTAATGTTCAAGAGAGAGGACAGGTAGACAAAATTGTCTGGGTGCACTCTGCCAGCAGGTTGGGAGCTTTGCGCCATATAGACTCTCATATTTAAGGAGGAAAAAGAAATCTTCCTCCTTAGACGATCTTCAAGTGCTCCAGCTCCCTGGCAGGCTACATAGCTTCAAGGACCCCTCCCCCCCTCCGTGATGCACAGCCTACTGCGCCTTTCTCCTGGCCAGCCCCACCTGGCTCACAAACTGGCAAACCCTACCCTGACGTTAGCCCAACCAGAGGGAAGATCTGCCTACAGCAACTACAAACACAAAGCATAGAGGCTTATACCTGGGTGATCGGCCCACTGGTTCAGGCAGTGCAGACAGGCATAGCAGCCAGGAAGCAGGAAACAGCTCTTTCCTCCCCGCAGGCACCAATACCACTCCCCTGCAATCCCCAACATTGCTCCAGGGGCTGAGCAGCTCCAGAAATTAGAGCTTCTGGGCAGTAGAGGGCGCCATATACAAACATGAAACACCAAAGGAATTTGGTTCAGAGTAAAATTATTAATACCACTCCTGAAAAAGATTTAAATGACATCGACCTCATGACTCTTCCTGAAAACGAGTTCAAAATAAAAATCATTAACACGCTTATAGAGGTATGGAAAGATGTTCAAGAACTCAGGAATGAATTCCAGTCAGAGATCCAATCGTTGAAGAGCACAATGGAGGGTATTAAAAGCAGATTGGATACGGTGGAGGAGACGATAAATGAAATAAAAACTAGAGAAGAGGAATACAAAGAAGCTGAGGCACAGAGAGAAAAAAGGATCTCTCAGAATGAATATTGAGAGAACTGTGTGACCAATCCAAACGCAGCAATATTCGCATTATAGGGGTAGCAGAAGAAGAGAGAAAAAGGGATAGAAATTGTCTTTGAGAAGGTAATTGCTGAAAACATCCCCAATCTGGGGAAGGAGATAGTGTCTCAGGCCATGGAGGTGCACAGACATCCCAACACAAGGGACCCAAGGAAGAAAACACCAAGACATATAGTAATTAAAATGGCAAAGACCAAAGATAAGGACAGACTATTAAAAGCAGCCAGAGAGAGAAATAAGATCACATACAAAGGAAAGCCCATGAGGCTATCATCAGACTTCTCAACTGAAACCTAACAGGCCAGAAGGGAGTGGCATGATGTATTTAATGCTATGAAGCAGAAGGGCCTTGAACCAAGAATACTTTATCCTGCAAGATAATCATTTAAATTTGAAGGAGGGATTAAACAATTTCCAGATAAGCAAAAGCTGAGAGAATTTATCTCCCACAAACCATCTCTACAGTGTATTTTGGAGGGACTGCTATAGATGGAAGTGTTCCTAAGGTTTAATAGCTGTCACCAGAGGTAATAAAACCACAGTAAAGAAAGTACAACAGCTAATTACTAAGCAAATGCAATACTAAATTAACTATCCCCAAAGTCAATCAAGGGACAAAGAGTACGGAATATTATATCTAATATATAAAGAATGGAGGAGGAAGAAAAAAAATAACCTTTGGATTGTGTTTGTAAAAGCATATTCAGTGAGTTAAATTAGACTCTTAGATAGTAAGGAAGTTAACCTTGAACCTTGGTAATCACGAATCTAAACGCTGCAATGCCAATAAGTACATACCTATCGATAATCACCCTAAATGTAAATGGACTGAATGCACCAATCAAAAGACACAGAGTCACTGAATGAATTAAAAAAGAAGACCCAACTATATGCTGCCTACAAGAGACTCACTTTATTTTTATTTTATTTTATTTTTTTGCCATTTTTTAAATTAAGGTATTATTGATATACACCCTTATGAAGGTTTCACATGAAAAAAAAGTGTGGTTACTACATTTACCCATATTATCAAGTCCCCACTCATACCCCAATTCAGTCACTGTCCATCAGTGTAGTAAGATGACACAGATTCACTGTTTGCCTCCCAAGAGACTCACTTAAATTCCAAACACATACACAGACTAAAAGTGAAGGGATGGAAAAAGATATTTCAGGCAACTAATAGGGAGAAAAAAGCAGAAGTTGCAGTACTTGTATCAGAGAAAATAGACTTCAAAACAAAGAAAGTCACAAGAGACAAAGGACATTACACAATGATAAAAGAGTCAATCCAACAAGAAGCCATAACCACTATAAATATCTATGCACCCAACACAGGAGCACCTACATATGTGAAAGAAACACTAACAGAATTAAAAGGAGAAATAGAATGCAATGCATTCATTCTAGGAGACTTCAACATTCCACTCACTCTGAAGGACAGATCAACCAGGCACAAGATAAGTAAGGAGACACAGGCACTAAACAACACAATAGAACAGATGGACCTAACAGACATCTACAGAACTCTAGCACCCAAAAGCAGCAGAATACACATTCTTCTCAAGTACACATGAAACATTTTCAAGAATAGATCATATACTAGGCCACAAAAAGAGCCTTGGTAAGTTAAAAAAGATTGAAATTGTACCAACCAGTTTCTCAGACCACCAAGGTATGAAACTAGAAATAAATTATGCAAAGAAAATGAAAAATCCCACAAACACATGGAGGCTTCACAACATGCTCCTAAATAACCAATGGATCAATGACCAAATAAAAACAGAGATCAAGCAATATATGGAGACAAATGACAACAATTAATTCAACACTGCAAAATGTGTGGGATGCAGTGAAGGCCGTGCTAAGAGGAAAGTATATTGCAATACAGGCCTACCTCAGGAAAGAAGAACAATCCTATATGAGCAGTCTAAATTCATAATTAACGAAACTAGAAAAAGAACAAATAAGACCAAAAGTCAGTAGAAGGAGGGACATAATAAAGATTAGAGCAGAAACAAATAAAATTGAGAAGAATAAAACAATAGAAAGAATCAATGAAAGCAAGAGGTGGTTCTTCGAGAAAATAAACAAAATAAATAAACCCCTAGCCAGACTTATCAAGAGAAAAAGAGAATCTACACACGTAAACAGAATCAGAAATAAGAAAAATCACTATGGATACCACAGAAATACAAAGAATTATTAGAGAATACTATGAAAAACTATATGCTAACAACTGGATAACCTAGAAGAAATGGACAACTTTCTAGAAAAATACACCTTCCAAGGCTGACCCAGAAAGAAACAGAAAATCTGAACAGACCAGTTACCAGCAACGAAATTGAACTGGTAATCAAAAACCTACCTAAGAACAAAACGCCTGGACCAGATGTCTTTACCACTGAATTTTATCAAACATTTAGTGAAGACCTAATACCCATCCACCTTAAAGTTTTCCAAAGACTAGAAGAAGAGGGAATACTTCCAAAGTCATTCAATGAGGCCAGCATCACTGTAATACCAAAACCAGGCAAACACACCACAAAAAAAGAAAACTACAGATCAATAATGCTGATGAACATAGATGCAAAAATACTCAACAAAATATTAGCAAACCAAATTCAAAAATACATAAAAAAGATCATCCATCATGATAAAGTAGGATTTATTCCAGGGATGCAAGGATGGTACAACATTCGAAAATCAATCAGCATCATCCACCACATCAACAAAAAGGACAAAAACCACATGATCATCTCCATAGATGCTGAAAAAGCATTTGACAAAATTCAACATCCATTCAAATGAGTATAGAGGGCATGTACCTCAACATAATAAAGGCCATATATGACAAACCCACAGCCAACATTATACTTAACAGCGAGAAACTGAAAGCTTTTCTTTTGAGATGGGGAACAAGACAAGGATGCCACTCTCCCTGCTTTTATTCAACATAGTACTGGAGGTCCTAGCCATGGCAATCAGACAACACAAAGAAATAAAAGGCATCCAGATTGGTAAAGATGAAGTCAAACTGTCCCTGTTTGCAGATGACATGATATTGTACATAAAAAAAACCCTAAAGAATCCAGTCCAAAACTACTAGATCTAATATCTGAATTCAGCAAAGTTGCAGAATACAAAATTAATACACAGAAATCTGTTGCATTCCTATACACTAATGATGAACTAGCAGAAAGAGAAATCAGGAAAACAATTCCATTCACAATTGCATCAAAAAGAGTAAAATACCTAGGAATAAACCTAACCAAGGAAGTGAAAGCTGAAACTACAAGACACTATATCTTGAAACTACAAGACACTCTTGAGAGAAATTAAAGACACTAATTAATGGAAATTCATCCCATGCTCTTGGGTAGGAAGAATTAATATTGTCAAAATGCCCATCCTGCCTAAAGCAATATACAGATTCAATGCAATCCCTATCAAAATACCAACAACATTCTTCAAAGAACTGGAAGAAGTTCTAAAATTCATATGGAACCACAAAAGACCCCAAATAGCCAAAGCAATCCTGAGAAGGAGGAATAAAGCAGGGAGGATCTTGCTTCCCAACTTCAAGCTCTACTACAAAGCCACAGTAATCAAGACAATTTGGTACTGACACAAGAACAGACACACAGACCAGTGGAACAGAACAGAGAGTCCAGATATTAACCCAAACATATATGGTCAATTAATATATGATAAAGGAGTCATAGATATACAATGGAGAAATGACAGCCTCTTCAACAGCTGGTGTTGGCAAAATTGGACAGCTACATGTAAGAGAATGAAACTGGATTACTGTCTAACCCCATACACAAAAGTAAACTCAAAATGGATCAAAGACCTAATGTAAGTCATGAAACCATAAAACTCTTAGGAAAACACATAGGCAAAAACCTCTTGGACATAAACATGAGCAACTTCTTCATGAACATATCTCCCCGGGCAAGGGAAACAAAAGCAGAACATAAACAAGTGGGACTATATCAAGCTGAAAAGCTTCTGTACAGCAAAGGACACCATCAATAGAACAAAAAGGCATCCTACAGTATGGGAGAATATATTCATAAATGACATATCTGATAAAGGACTGACATCCAAAATATATAAAGAGCTCATGCACTTCAACAAACAAAAAGCAAATAATCCAGTTAAGAAATGGGCAGAGGATCTGAACAGACATTTCTCCAAAGAAGAAATTCAGATGGCCAACAGGCACATGAAAAGATGCTCCACATCACTAATCATCAGAGAAATGCCGATTAAAACCACAATGAGATATCACCTCACACCAGTAAGGATGGCCACCATCCAAAAGAAAAACAACAACAAATGTTGGCGAGGATGTGGAGAAAGGGGAATCCTCCTACACTGCTGGTGGAAATGCAAATTAGTTCAACCATGTGGAAAGCAGTATGGAGGTTCCTCAAAACACTCAAAATAGAAATACCATTTGACCCGGGAATTCCACTCCTAGGAATTTACCCTAAGAATGCAGCAGCCCAGTTTGAAAAAGACATACGCACCCGTATGTTTATCGCAGCACTATTTACAATAGCCAAGACATGGAAGCAATCTCAGTGTCCATCAGTAGATGAATGGATAAAGATGTGGTACATATACACAATGGAATATTATTCAGCCATAAGAAGAAAACAAATCCTTCTATTTGCAACAAGATGGATGGAGCTAGAGGGTATTATGCTCAGTGTAATAAGCCAGATGGAGAAAGACAAGTATCAAATGATTTCACTCATATGTGGAGTATAAGAACAAAGAAAAAAACTGAAGGATCAAAACAGCAGCCGACTCACAGAACCCAAGAATGAACTAACAGTTACCAAAGGGAAAGGGACTTACTTGGGAGGGTGGGTGGGAAGCGAGGGATAAGGGGGGGGAAAAAGCTATTACAATTAGCACACATAATGTAGTGGGGGGGGGGATACGGGGAAGGCAGTATAACAGAGAAGAGAAGTAGTGATTCTATAACATCCTACTATGCTGATGGACAGTGACTGCCATGGGGTATGTGGTGGGGACTTGATAATAGGGGGAGTCTAGTAACCATAATGTTGCTCATGTAATTGTATATTAATAATAGCAAAATAAAAAATAAAAAATAAAATAAAATAAATAAAAAATTTCCAAGAGGGTTGCTTCCCATCTTGCTCCCCTAATTAATTTTATTGATGGACATCATTGCTACACTATTCAGGAGGTCACCTAATTACATTATTACATCACTGTTCTGAGAAAGATGAAAAGGAAACAAGATGGATGGATGGACAGATGGAGGGACATATGGACAATACAAGAATGTCCTTCTTTAAACAAGTTGCAGGTATATTTTACGGAGGGGTCTGTGAGGATGTGCTCCATGTACATGCCCATCTACAGCACAGTGTAACAACGGATCCTACGCCATCAGGGATAGTTAGCACATTTTAGTATTATCAGGAAAATGTGTGTATTTTAAAGAGGTCTCCAACAAAAATTGCTCATGTTTACATTTAGAGAGGCTACCTCTCAGTTACCCATTATCTCACTTTTCTACCACTCAGATTTGCATAAAAAGTTGTATTTGACTTTCCAAAGCAACTTAATATCACATTCACAAACTTTTCTAGTAAGCAAATGAAAGTATTTCACTAGTGTCAAGTACAGAAGTCAACTGCTTGCCTATCCAGTTTTGCTTTACTCAATATTAAGATTTCCCACCTAAAATTACTAAGCCAGGCACCAACCCCAGCCAACCAGCAAGTCTAACAGTAATGTCTGCATTCCATACTTACTTTAGTCTGAGCTTCATGAACTACCATCTCACCTACTAACGTAACAGCCTCTCTTTAATGCTCAAATATGCCGAGGAGCCACTCTAGCATGGGAACCTCATGTCCTGCCACAAGATTTCCAAAGGCAAAAGCTTTTGCATGACCTTCCATTCAGAAGTTCCAAAGGTGATGTCCAAGGGAAATGAACAATTTCCTTATACGGAATCAGGGGTCTCTCTCTCAGGATCTGGCTGTAAAGCCGGGAGGGGTCCAGGTGTAGGTGCTCCTGGAGTCACAGGATTCCTCCTGGGTCCTGGGAACTAATACCCTGCCAGCCATCCTTGTTCCCTGACCAACCCAGAACCCAGCCCTGGTGCCAGGGAGTCCTGCCCTTTGCTACACTATCCCTGGGAACAGAGGAGGCACCTGGCCCAAATCCCACAATATCCCAGAGGGAGCCCTAAAGAAAAGCATCGTTTGTAGGCTGGCACCTCCAGGAACTGGGGTCCTCTCTGACAAACATGGATGGGCACCAGGGTCAGGTCCCAGAGGGTCCTATGAGTTTTTCTCAAGTTGTTCCCTCAAGTGGTGGCTATTTATGTATGAGCAATCATGTTTCAGAACTAGTTTTGTGAGGAGTGAGAAGGGGGAAGACGGGGAATGGAAAGAGTTGGAGACTGTCTTCCTCATCCAGATGCTCTTCGCTAAGCAGTAAGTGGAGGTGGGAAACTGGAGAGACTTCACTTTAAAATTAGATTCCTTAACAGAGGCGAGGAGACCACACCAGAGAGCAAAGGCCAGGCCCCCCTGTGCCGCCCATGGCAGGTGGGAACCAGGCTGCGAGGGCCTCCCGACATCCGTCACTCACACCTCCCAGGCCGCACCCTGGAGGCTGCGTCAGGCGTGCTGACCTGGGGCTGGGCATGTTTGGAATAGAACATTCCCTAGGCAGTTCTGACTAGTCGCAACAATGAACAAACGTGTCACAGAAGGCCCATGAAGAGAGGCATTTAGAGAATTCTCTTGTAAGAGAAATGCGATTTCCACTTTTGCTCCCTTAAATACTTTCTTGATCTCTGCACAAACACCCCCGGAGGTATTCTGGTAGGGACTTTATGACACTTACTCATACCTGGTACCAGCTATGGCCTGGCTCCTTGCTTCTGTTTCAGCACAAGAGCCTCCCTTTAGCAAAATCTTCTCATGTATAGCTATTAATTCTCCAAAGCATAATTAACATATAGCACTTCTCACAGGCAAACCAAAGTTGGGAGCTCTGTCTTCAGTGTCACTCCACTGCCTTTCTACACACACCACTACCAGGTTCCTAAAGCTTCCCCTGGCAGGCCAGAGTTCCCCATGTCTACACCTGTCCCACACCCCATCAGTATATACTTCCAGATTTTTCTGGCCTCTTCATTTGCCCTAAACCAAAATTACCTGCTCCAATTTTCCATGTCTTCACAATCCTGCTGACTCTGAACAGCTAGTCTGAGAAACTAATTTGAGTTGGGTGCTAACTGATGATAGTGACGTAAGGTACCTACACTTGCATTTGGCAAAGAACTGCAATGATTTAATATAAAAGTAGAAACTAAGGTAAGAAATGGAGGCAAACTGAAAGCTAGTGGAGGAAAACGTTTTTGGAACAGAGCCCTTTAATGCCTCTCAGTTCCTACAGAACTAAATATACAGCCCAACAGCAACAAATCCTCTCCTGAAGCATGATCAGAACACTTCAATTTGTTGAAGTCCATCAGAAATGTAGTTATACAACAAACTACATGCCATGATTTCCTTAAATTTCCTATTTTGCAATATTACCAAGAAATATAGGCCAGATGTGCCCTTTTCTTTCTTCTTTATCGTTATCACATTTTTTGCCTTGAATTCAGAAGAGGACAGGGCACCGTCCTGAATCATAACATAATAGCCCAGTGGTAATTTCCAAGTTCTATTTTTTTTTTAGTCTCCTGACCTTCAGACACAATGGAAAACTTTATCGCGTATAGTTCAGAAAAGGCCGCCCAATATTCAAGACCTGATGGCATTTACTATCAATGCAAAGTTCATAACAGCTGCTACCCAAAGTACTGTCATGAGTCCTGCCTGACACACACATGACAGCTAGTCAGGAAAATCAAGAGCCTGCCCCTGCCTCCCTATTTCTTGCTCCGCTATTACTTACATTCGTATGATACTGAGAGCAAGATAAATGTTTATGCAAAGAGTTCTTACATTATCTATAAAATAAATGCCACGTGTTTACCGTGAGCACAGACAGCAAAAAAGCTCAATCTTATTTTGGCCCTGAGTCTCTCAGAAGCACGTTTCCCTCAGGAAGAGCAGAATCAGTGTAACGATGAGAGCTAAAACCCAAGACTGGGGAGACACGGAGGAGGAAGAAAAGGACATATTCCCCCAAGTCATTTTGGGTGTTTTACAGTCCAGGACACTGAGAAAACTTACAGATAGAATTGCTAACCTACACTACAGTTGATCTTTATTGTGCCTTTAAAGAAGGAAAGAAAATCACAAAGAGCTGGTAACATCATTCACAAGAACAAGTTACCTAAACATTTTCTCTTTTGAGAGGACTATTAGGAAGACTCAGGGAGAATTACACTGGTTACAATTTCTGAAGTGCCAACCACCTCGAGAAAAGCTTTACGTAAATCACAACTCATTTTTTTTTATTCTAGTACCGTTAACATACAGTCTTATGTTGGTTTCAGATATACAACACAGTGGTTCAACAGTTATCCACATTATTAAGTCCTCACGCCCTCTAGTGCAGTTACTCTCTCGCAGTAAGACGTTGCAGAATCACTGGCTATCCTCCCCACGCTGTACCACCACAACACACTTGGAAGGCTCAGAATAGTGCATCGCGCTCTGACACGGCACTGACGGGGCCTCGCCTCATTTCCTGTGACTGAGAACAAGACAGAAAAATGGAAACCTGGATGGAGATAAAGGCGGCTGAACCTGCAGTAGGGTTAATAACCACCCCAAAGACCACTGAATAATGAACCTGAGGGAAACCTAGAACAGTCTCTCGTGACCTTTCAGAGGCTCGTACGTGGTGGCAGGTCTTAAACCTTTACATCAAATCTGAGAAGGACATGAGGCTAGAGTGAAAAGACAGAATGCAGAGCCAGAGTTAAAAATCACTTGACAGAATGAAGTGGAAGGTCACATACGGCAAGACGACACCTAAAAACTGGCACTAAGTGGACTCACAGACACCAAGAAGGGACTAGTGGTTACCAAGGGGCTGGGGGAAGGGGATTAAGGGGCACGAAAATTCTCAATCACAATACAGGCTGGTCACGGGGATGGTAGTACAGCACAAAGAATACAGTTAATGACTCTATAACCTCTTACTATGCTGATGGACAGTGACGGCACTGGAGGGGGTGAGGATCTGATAATATGAGTGCATGCTGAATCACTGTGTCGTGTATTTGAAACTAACATAAGATTGTATATCAATGATACTTTAATTAAAAAAAAACTAGCACTAAAAAAAGCATCAAGTTAGACAACAAGGTGCATAGTTCAACACCAACGTTGGGGAGGGACTTGGGGGTCTGGGTTAAATAAGTTGGTGTGGCAAGGTTTTGAAAAGCACAGACAGGGTGTGCTAACC
>JAQQAC010002837.1:7051729-7072510 GCA_029783875.1 Phataginus tricuspis
GGGATTCTGGAAGCAAAGTCACACGAAGAACAGTTAAAGTAGCAGAGGATGCTTCACTTTGAAATGTTAGAAATTGGTGTGTGAAGGGGAGGGGTGGCAATGCAAAATGGATCAGCCACTATTCGGTGCCTCCTCAGTAAGTCAAACAGAATTACCACATGACCCACTAATTCCACTCCTAGATATACACCCAGAAGAACTGAAAACAGATAGTCACACATGAATAGTCACAGCAGCACTATTCATACAGCTAACAGAAACAACCCAAAAGCCCCATTGACAGATGAATGGATGAACAAAATGTGGTCTATCCATACAATGGAATATTTGGCCATGAAGAAGGAATGAAGTCCTGATATATACTACAATGCGATGAACCTCGACAACAAGATGCTAAGTCAAAGAAGACAGACATAAAAATCACATACTGAATGATTTCGTTTAAATAAAATATCCGAAATAATTAAATCCAGACAAAGAAAGCAGATTAGTGGTTGCCAGGGACTCAGGGGAGAAGAGAGTTTAATGGGTATGAGGTTTCCTTTTGGGGAGATGAAATGTTTTGGAACTAGGTAGAGATGGTGGTTGAACAACACTGTTAATGTACTGAATGTACGCTGTAATTGTACATTATGAAGCGTTACACTGAGAACTTCTGGTTTATGATCCAGAATGTTAAGGAGCTTAGAAGTCACCACTCCGTCCTAACAAGCAAAAATCTGAACAAACTGAAGTATCAACAACTCCTCTCAGATTCAACAGTGAAGTGAGGTCAGAGGGCAAACCTCTGTCCTGAAAACTGCAGAGACAGGACTACAGAGAGAGAATCATATTGACCTGAGCAGAAGCCCCCTCCACAGGAACCAGTGTCTGGATAGGAAAACCTGAGCTGTAACTGATGCACTGCTAGAGGCTCAGCATGGAAAAGGTTGATGGTTAAAAACTCCAGGAGCCCTGTCATTGGGAGGGCCCCACATTTTTCTGAGTTTTACCTCCAGGAACTCTACCAGAGTCTCACAGTGAATATAGGAGAAAAATCCCCTTGACCTTCCAACATGGTGGAGGGGTGGGGGGAAGTAACCATTTGGAACTATGGCAGAGCATTCTGTTCCTCTCAGTAGGGCGTGACCTCAGAATAAATTATCAGCCTAATGTACCTGAAAGAGGGGAAACACCTGACTCCAGCCCACCCTGGCCATCCTGCCCCACCTAAGTGGGGAAGAGGGGGCTGAGAAACACTGGTGACATTGACAGTCCCAAGAGCACAAGTTTGCTAACAGACTGAGACCAAGTCATATAGGACTAGAGAACATTTCTCCTCCCCCGATTAATTTTGTCCAACGACATGCAGTGTATCCTTTATAGTAGTGGAGCTTCTAGGAAGGAAGCTTTCTAAAGACCCACCAAAAGGGACACTCTCTCCCATTCTGGGCAGGGTGGCATATGGATATGAAACTTGGAATTTGGGATTCATTTTGTCACTGACAGAAGCCAGGTTTGGAACAACACTGATAAGAATGAAGGCAGAGCAGAGGAAGGTAAAGAAGCCAGGTCTTTGATGACAAGGTTGAAGTATTAAATCAAACCAACCCTGAAGCCTATCCTACCTTGGACTTTTTAGTTCTATTAGCCAATAAACCACTTCCATTGCTTTAAAGAAAAAAATGTCAGGCATATTTGTATGCACTCAGGAGCAGAGCACCCAAATAGGTGAGGCAAAGACTGAGAGAAGCACAAAGAGAAACAGACAAACACACAATTGCAGCTGGAGAGTTTAACAGCCCTGTACCAGAAACACACAGACCCATCAAGCAGAAAATCAGTAAGGACAGAACTGAACACAAAGCACTGGTCAACTGGATATAATTAACATCTACAGACTACTTCATCCAACAACAGCAAATTATACACTCTTCTCAAGTTCATATGGTACTTTCACCAAGATAGACCACATTCTGGGCCATAAAACACACCTTAATAAATTTAAAAGAATAAAAATTTTACAATGTCAGTTCTCAAACCACAATGGAATTAAACCAGATCAATAGCAGAAAGATACCTAGAAATACTTGGAGCCCAAAATACTTGGAGATGAAACAACACAATTCTAAATGCAGATCAAAGATGAAATCTCAAAAGAAATTTTAAAATATTTTGAACTAATGAAAACTAATATGCAGCTTATCAAAATTTGTGGCATGCAGCAAAAGCAGTGCTTAGAGGGACATTCATAGGACTGAATGCATACATTAGAAAAGAGAACCTAAAATCAACAATCTCAGCTTCCATATAGAAACTAGAAAAAGAACAGCAAATTAAATGCAAAGTAAGCAAAAGATAAGAAATAATAAAAATTAGAGCAGAAATCAACAAAATTTAACACAGGAAATGAACAGAGAAAAAGAGATCAATAAAAACCAATCGTTGACTGACTGTAATAGGGTTGGTGGGGGGGACCTGATGAAGGGGGTAGTTTAATCATCACAATATTGCTCATGTAATTGTAGGTTAATGATACTAAAATAAAATAAATTGTAAAAAAAAAAAAAACCAATCGTTGATTATTTGAAAAGAACAATAAAATCAGTAAGGCTCTAGATAAGCTAACAAGGAAAAAAAAGAGAGAAGACACAAACTAATATCAGAAATGAAAGGGGAGACATCACTATAGATCCCATGGACATTAGAATAATAAAGGCATATTAATTATGAAGAACTCTACACCCACAAATTTGATAACCTAGATACAACAGACCAATTCCTTGAAAGATACAAAACACACACAAAAAAATGGACAATCTGAATAGGTAATACTTATTAAAGAAATTGAATCAATAATTAATAACCTTCTAAAACATTAGTACCAGGCTCAGATGGATTCACTGGTGAATTCTATCAAACATTTTAGAAAAAAAAATCTATCAGTTCTCTATAATCTCTTTCAGAAGACAGAAGCAGAAAGAATACTTCCTAAATCATTCTATGATGGCAGCATAACCCTAACACCAAAACCAAACAAAGATATACAAGAAAACCACAGACCAATTTCTCTCATGGACATAGGTGCAAAAAGCCTCAAAAAAAAATTAGCAAATCTAAACCAATAACAAATAAAAAGAATTATACACCAAGACCAAGCTGGGTTTACCCTAGGTATGCAAGGCTGGTTCAACATCTGAAAATCAATTTCTTTGGCCACATTGACAGGGAAAGAAGAAAACCACACGATCATTTCAATAGGTACAGGAAAAGCACTGACAAAATCCAACATTCATTCTTGATTTTTAAAAAATTTCAGCAAGCGAGGAATAGAAAGGCATTTCCTCAGCTTGATAAAGAATATCTACAAAAAACATTCAGCAGCATATTTAATAGTGAGAAACTTAAAACTTTCATGCTAAGATCAGGAACAAAGATGTTCCTTATCACCACTGCTTTCAACACTGTACTGGAAATTCTAGCTAATAAAATAAGACAAGAAAAGGAAACAAAAGGTATACAGATTGGGATGGAAGAAATAAAATTGTCTTTGTTCTCACGCAGAAAATCTGAAAGAATTAACAAAAAAATTCCTGGAACTAATGAACAATTATAGCAAGGTTATAGAAGAAGGTTAATTAATATATAAAAACCAATGGCTCACAGTTATTATAAGGTTATAAATAAATGGCCACTAAGCACATGAAAAGATGCTCAACTTCACTAGACATCCAGAAAATGCAAGTCAAAACCCCATCAGATTCTACTTTTCATCCAGTAGGAAGACTAGAATCAAAACAAAACAGATAAGAAGTGTTGATGAAGATGCAGAGAAATTGGAACCCTCATGCATTTCTAGTGGGAATGTAACATGACGCAGCTGCTTTGAAAACAGTCTGGCAGCTCCCCAAAGTTAAACACAGAGTTACTTTATCACCCAGCAATTCCACTCCTAGGCATGTACCCAAGAAAATTAAAAACATATCTACAGAAAAACTTGTATACAAATACTCATTGTAGCATTATTCATAAAAGCCAAAATGTAGAAACCCAAATGTTCATCAACAGATATATGGATAAACAATTCATGGAATACCCATACAATGGAATATTATTTGGCAATAAAAAATGAAGTATTTATACATGCTTACAGCCTGGATGGACCATGAAAACATTATATTAAGTAAAATAAGTTAGACAAAAGGACAAGTAAGTATGATTCCATTCATGTAAGATTCCTAGAATAGGCAAGTTCATAAAAACAAAGTATAGTAGAAATTACCAGGAGCTGGGGGAAGAGGAAATGTGGTGTAATTGTTTAATTGTTCTGTTTGGAATGATGCAAAAGTTCTGGAAAATAAACAGTGATGACAGTTGCACAACATTGTGAATGTGTGAGTGTACTTAATGCCACTGAGTTGTACACTTATAATAAATGGTTAAGATGGTAAAAAAAAAAACCAACTGCTCTCCTATATACCAGCAATGAACAAGTATAATATGAAATTAAAACACATTACCACTTACATGAGCACAAAAAAATGAAACACTTAGGTATAAATCTAACAAAATTATGAACAAGATCTATATGAGGAAAACTACAAAACTTTGATCAAAGGTATCAAAAAAGAACTAAATAAAGAGATATTCCATGTTTGTGGACAGGAAGTCTCAATATTGGCAAGATGTCAGTTCTTTACAACTTGATCTATAGATTCAACGTAATCCCAGCAAGGTAGTTTATGGATATCAATAAACCAAGTCTAAACTTTACATAGGGAGGCAAAAAAAGCCAACTCAATATTGAAGGAAAAGAACAAAGCTTTGTATAAAGCTACAGTAATCAAGATGGTGTAGTAATAGTGGAAAAAACATCGATGGAACAGAATAGAGCTCAGAAACACTCACATACAGTCAACTCATCTTTAACAAAGGAATAAAGAACAAAGTCTTTTCGCAAACGGTGCTAGAACTGGACATCCACATGCAAAAAAAAATTAATCTAATCACAGACTTTAAATCCTCCACAAAAACTAACTCCAAATGGACGTAGACTTAAATGTAAAATGCAAAAATATGAAACTCCTAGACGATAACATAGGAAGAAATGTAGATGACCTTGGGTATGGTGATGATTTTTTGGATACATCAAGGTACTACACATGAAAGAAATAACTGATAAGCTGGACTACACCCAAATAAGAACTTTCTGCAGTATCAAGAGAATGAGAGGACAAACGAGGAGGAATATATATGCAAAAGACATATCTGATAAAGGACCATTGCCCAAGATATACAAAGAACTCAATGATAAGAAAACAATATGATTTTTTGAATGGGCAAAAGACCTGTGCAGACACCTCATCAAAGATATACAGATGGAATGTTAGCATATGAAAAGGTGTCCAATACCGTATGTCATTAGGGAACTGCAAATTAAAATATTACTACATACCTATTAGAATGGCCAAAATACAAAACCATGACAACAACAAATGCTGAGGAGAATGTGGAGCAACAGCAACTCTACTCATTTCTGGTGGGAATGCAAAATGGTATAGCCACTTTGGAAGACAGTTTGACAGCTTTTTTACAAAATAAATGGACTCTTACCATATGTTCCAGCAAACTGCACTCCTTAGCATTTACCCAAATGAATAGGAAACTTAACGTCCACACAAAAACCTGCACACAGTTGTTGACAGCAGCTTTATTCATAATTGCCAAAATGTGAAAGCAACTAAATGTGTTTCAGTAGGTGAACTGATAAAATGCGGTACATCCAGAAAAGGGGGTATTATTCAGCACTAAAAAGTAATGAACTGTCAAGCCACGAAAAGTAGTGGAGGAAACTTAAAATGCATTACTAAGTGAAAGAAGCCAACCTGAAAAGGCTATATACTGTATGATCCCAATTAGATGATATTCTGGAAAAAGTAAAACTATGGAGACAGTAAAAGGATCAGTGGTTACCAGGAGTTCCAGGAGAAGAAGGGATGAACAGGCAGAACACAGAGGATTTTTAGGACAGTGACTATTCTGTATGACACTACAACAGTGGATATATGTCATTATACATTTGTCAAAACCCACAGAATGTACAACACAAAAGTGAACCTTAATGTCAACAATGGACTTTGGGTGAAAAATGTGTAAATGTAGGTTTCTCAATTGTAATAAACGCACCACTATAGATGTCAACACTAGGGGAGGCTGTGCATGTGTGGGTACTACCACTCAATTTTGTTATGAACCTAAAACTGTTCTTTAAAAAAAAAAGTTTATTAATTTTTTAAAAAGCTATGTTCATTTTCTGTTATGGGCATTTTACATCAACTTTTAAAAAGAGGGAGTTACATGTAATTCAGCTAATAACAAACGTTTTACTAGAGTGTTCTAAATACTTAAAAACTTGTTTAATCATCCTAAGAACTCCATGAAATAGGTACTATTACTCCCCTTTCACAGAGAGATTAAGCTACTTGTTCAAGAACACACAGCAAGAGAATAGAGGAGCTGGATTTGACCCCCAATAGTTTAGCTCCAAAGGCTACATTCTTGACCATCCACTACTTCCTATGGTGCCAGCATTTACTCTATGGGGACCCAAAGGGGGAACTAAGACCAATGATTTTTTTTTATTAAGGTATCATTGATATAAACTCTTATGAAGGTTTCACATGAAAAACAACATGGTTACTACATTCACATTCACCCATATTATCAAGTCCCCCCCACACCCCATTGCAGTCACTGTCCGTCAGTGTAGTAAGATACCACAGAGTCACTACTTATCTTCTCTGTGCTATACTGTCTTCCCTGTGACCCACACACACACCATGTGCACTAATCATGATACCCCTCAATCCCCTTCTCCCTCCCTCCCGACCCCCTCTTCCCCAGCCCTCCCCTTTGATAACCGCTAGTCCCTTCTTGGAGTCTGTGAGTCTGCTGCTATTTGTTCCTTCCGTTTTGTTTCGTAAGACCCAAGGACTTTCTGACAATGAAGGCTGCCCTCCAAAATGGAAGGAGTCCTCTGATTAGAGGAGTTCCAGCAGAGACAAGCTAACTGATGTCTGTACTCAATGCGGATAATAATCACACATTAAAAGCTGCACTAGATCAAGCAAACAAACAAAAAGAGGCTGCACTAGATCATTCCTAAAGGTCTTGTCAACTCTGAAACTGTGATTTGAGCACAGTGCAAATGTCTCAGATGCTGGCATAAAAAAAACAGTGTTACAAAATTTAAAATACTGTAACTTTGCTAATACAATATACTCTCTCCAGAATTTAAAACTCCATGCCAATTTCATAATCTTTCCTGACTTGACAGCACATGAAAGGTTCATAACAAGTCACCCAAATATATGCTTCCTGGGTATTCTTTATTACAGAGAGAACCAGGATTAGAGACACTCCTCGATTGGTCTCCCCTATATTCCTACATCTCATATTCTGAGCTATAAAAATATCACACTGACAATAATAACAACTTTGTCTCCTCTTTGATAAAATGGGCTGATTGAGCTAAGTGATTTCTAAAATCCTTTCCATTTCTAGAATTCTAGCCATGTAATTCACAAGCTTGCTTTTTAGATGGATGAGATTTTTTTTAATCACCAGGGTTTTAAAAAGTACTTAATGTTCTAATGCAATGATATGCAGGTAACCTGAGATTATTTAAGTGGGAAGACAAATTGCCAGATTTTAAAAGTAAGGGACTTTATCATAGAAGGGGAGAAGGATGAGACAACCTCTCCAGGGGAAAGTGGATTTATGGCATTTAGTACACCCAACTATTAGATCACTGGTAATCAAGGGCAATGCCAAAACCAGCAGCCACTCCCCACCGAGACAAACAAGACAGGCACATGCCCACGCATACCTTATACCAGATTCTGAGAAAATTCCCAAAAAATTTTCAGGAGAATAAAGCCAACAGCAGTGCAGACATCTTTCATTGTGATAGTTACAAAAAGCGTTTTTACGATAAAATCAGCCAATGAAAAAAGGTCTCAAAAGGGCCATCATGTGGGGAAAAACAAAGACAGTAATCTTCCTGTTTAAGTATTGAACTTCAAGGAAAAAAAGCTTGATTTTTTTCTTTCTAGATCTCATTCTACAGAAAATACTAAGGTAAGGGTATATACTACCAAAGAAAAAGCCCAAACAAACCTGATTTTAATGTCTACTTATACTTTTTTACCTAGTCTTGCCTTCTCCCTCATTAAAAATGTGTCCTATAGTAAAAGTAAAAAAAAAGCCAAAGTGAAGACCCAAAGGCACACAAGATCCTGGTCCCACACATGCAGGCTACCGACTGCTACCCACTACATAGCCCCTCTCAGTGTGCGTGCTGCACACTCTGAGCGAACCCAGGCCTGAGCGCTGTGACTGCACTCTCATCTTCTACACTCAAGAAAGCAAGTGACAATCTAAATAAGAGAGCAACATGATTACAGGAATAAGTTGAATTAAACTTAATTTCTTTTTTTTTTTAAGTAAAAATTTGCAAGCTTTGCTTTGCTACTTCAATGATCATTTAGAAGCAGATTACTGGTGACATATCCATCCCCCAATTTTGTTTTGACATCAATCACTGCCTTAAAGCAGCAGCTACCAGAATGTGAACAGAGGACTCTCTCAGGCAGTCCACAGTCCCTCCTTCCTCTAGCCACGTATCTGCGTGAGGCCAAATTTGTTTCATCTACTTCAACTGAACAGGTAACAGTGGGTTGGAATGCAGAATCCCACCGTCTTCTCTCAAACCCACATTAAAGAGATTAACAAAAATGTAAAACAGTGCTGGTCTTCTTACTAAATTGTTTTTTGTTTTGGAAAAAACAATTATTTTTCCTTAAACATATGTTGCCAGGTGAAAGACCTATACCCTGAAAACTACAAAATACTCCTAAAAGAAATTAAAGAGGACACTAACAAATGGAAATTCATCCCATTCTCTTTGCTAGGAACAATAAATATTGTCAAAATGGCTATAGTACCTAAAGCAATCTACAGATTCAATGCAATCCCTATCAAAATACCAATAGCTTTCTTCAATGAACTGGAACAAATAATTCTAAAATTCATATGGAACCACAAAAGACCCCAAATAGCCAAAGCAATCCTGAGAAGGAGGAATAAAACGGGGGGAATTACGCTCCCTGACTTCGAGCTCTACACAAAGCCACAGTAATCAAGACAATTTGGTACTGGCACAGAAACAGACCCACAGACCAGTGGAACAGAATAGAAAATCCAAACATATATAGTCAATTAATATATGATAAAGGAGCCTTGGATATACAATGGGGAGATGACAGCCTCTTCAGCAGCTGGTGTTGGAAAAACTGGACAGCTACATATAAGCGAATGAAACCGGACTACTGTCTAACCCCATACACAAAAGTCAACTCAAAATGGATCAAAGACCTGAAGGTAAGTCATGAATTCATAAAACTCTTAGGAAAAAACATAGGCAAAAATCTCTTGGACATAAACATGAGCGACTTCTTCATGAACACATCTCTCTGGGCAAGGGAAACAAAAGCAAAAATGAACAAGTGGGACTATATCAAGCTGAAAAGCTTCTGCATAGCAAAGGACACCATCAGTAGAACGAAAAGACATCCTACAGTATGGGAGAATATATTTATAAATGACGTATCCAATAAGGGGTTGATATCCAAATATATAAAGAACTCATGCACCTCAGCAAACATAAAGTAAATAATCCAAATAAGAAATGGGCAGATGACATGAATAGACACTTCTCCAAAGAAGAAATTCAGATGGCCAACAAGCACATGAAAAGATGCTTCACATCGCTAATCATCAGAGAAATGCAAATTAAAACCACAATGAGATATAACCTCACACCAGTGAGGATGGCCAACATCCAAAACACAAACAAGAACAAACGTTGGCGAGGATGTGGAGAAAAGGGAACCCTCCTACACTGCTGGTGGGAATGCAAATTAGTTCAACCATTGTGGAAAGCAGTATGGAGGTTCCTCAAAAAACTCAAAATAGAAATATCATTTGACCCAGGAATTCCACTCCTAGGAATTTACCCTAAGAATGCAGCAGCCCAATTTGAAAAAGTCAGATGCACCCCTATGTTTATCGCAGCACTATTTACAATAGCCAAGAAATGGAAGCAACCTAAGTGTCCATCAGTAGATGAATGGATTAAGAAGAGGTGGTACATATACACAATGGAATATTATTCAGCCATAAGAAAAAAACAAATCCTACCATTTGCAACAACATGGATGGAGCTAGAGGGTATTATGCTCTGTGAAATAAGCCAAGCCGAAAAAGACAAGTATCAAATGATCTCACTCTTATGTGGAGTATAAGAACAAAGAAAAAAACTGAAGGAACAAAACAGCAGCAGACTCACAGAACCCAAGAACGGACTAATAGTTACCAAAGGGAAAGGGACTGGGGAAGAAGGGCGGGAAGGGAGGGATAAGAGGGTAAAAGGGGCATTACGATTAGCAGACATAAGGTGGGGGGGCACGGGGAGGACTGTACAACTCACAGAAGACAAGTAGTGATTCGCATCTCACTACACTGATGGACAGTGACTGTAATAGGGTTGGTGGGGGGGACCTGCTGAAGGGGGTTGTTTAATCACCATAATATTGCTCATGTAATTGTAGGTTAATGAGACCAAAATAAATTGTAAATAAATAAATAAATAAATAAAATAAACTTGGGAGTTTAAAAGGAAAAAAAAAGAGTAAATATTGATATATAAACCCACATAAACACAAGCTTCTGAGGTCCTCAATAATTTCTGAGAGCACAGAGGTCCTGAGACCAGGCTGGGATCCCTACAGGATTACATAGATCCTACCAACCCCCTCGAATGGATTATGCCCACAGAACCCTAGACAAATATTTAATGAAGGACACTGAGAAAGTTACAAAACACTGTATAAATTAACTCATTTTGTGTAAAATGTTGACTATATAAAATTTTTACAAGGAAAAAAAACCCTAGAGATATTCACAAGAGTGCTAAGACTAATGATCTCAGAGAGGCAGTATTTTAGATCATTTTAACTTATTCTTTTTTTGCACCAAATTGTATTTTCTTTTTCTACAGTAAGAAGGTGGGGGAGATCTGGAGCAGCATTTCCGAAGTGTGTTCAGTGGCACACTGACGCCATGGTTAAGTTAGTTGGATAAATCCTGATTCCCACCCCTACGACACTAAAGGCTGGGAGATGCCCTGCAGTAATACAACCAGCTTAACAGCATTTTCCAAACTTAGGTATCACATAACACACACTTAGGGGAAACACTGCCTTGGCCATCCACCTCTTCTCACTCTATAAGGATATCTGAAGAGAGGGCCTGGGGCTTTATCACTGTCATTAAAAGTCACTATGTCACCATTCTTTAGAAGGGATGACTTCCAGTAAATCACACACACAAATCTAATCAAGAATATCTGGAATTATGTAAAGTACATTTTTTATATTTGCTTTATTAAAATAACTCTACAAAGGAAAAGATTCACCTCCTATAGATAAAGGAACTTGGAAAATGCAATAAATGGTTTTAAATAGCAATTCTCAAGTAAAATTTTCCTTGATGAGAAACATTATTTGATCATAAGTCATTCCTTTAAGAGGTGCACACGAGGAAGAATCCTCCGCAAGGGATGCCTGCACAGACAGGCAGCTCCCAGCAGCTCAGACGCCAAGCAATGGTGGAAGGCCTGGTGAATGCAGGGGGCCCGGCACTCAGCCCCTCGAGGCCACGCTTCCACCTGGCACCTGGGGGCTCGTTGGCCACCATGTCTCCTCCATGCTGTGTCCTTTTTTCCTTGTCAAGATCACAATGAACAGGTCACATTCCTTCCTTTTCGTCCCACGGGCTAGGTCACTTAGAAGCCCTGGGGGTCCTCCCTCCTTCTCCACCTCTCTTAGTCTTCACTCCAGCTGTGCGCCAAGGAGAGGCCACTCAGGGCTCCACTCCTACAAACTCTTCCAGAGCTACTCTGCCACTCCAAGACCAACTTGCTACAAAATCTTAACTAGCGTTTCACTGTCGCTTTATGTAATTAATATCATAATGCTATGTGTGCTGTTCTAATGCAAATTTCCCTGATTTTCCCTTGTTAGGCGTTAAATAGGTTTCTGACAATCACTTTTAGAACTTACGTAGTTTATAACAATGTTTTCAGGGTAAACTTGAGTTCCAACTTGAATTCCTAATACATCTATATAAATTGCCTTTTCAGGTCCTCTGGGAATCAGAAATAATGGGTCCCAGGAAACAATACATGAAGCCAAAACTAGGCTAAGGTGGTTGGCAAACAGTCACAAGAAGACAGCAGAGAGCTGAAGTAGTCAAGGAACTTCAAGTAGAGGTGAGTTCACCCAAAAGATCTAATCCGAGAATGGAGAAATAAAATGCGCCTGAATGTTCAAGAGAAAACTTCTCAATGTGACCAGCACTTGACACGGACTAACTTTTGCTAGCCACTGTGGGAGGTTTCTCAGGTGCCGGGGACCCATCACTGCCCATGACACCAGCTTGCCTCAGTTTACCAGTGTGTCTTGGGTTTCCAAAAAAAATTAGAAGTTACTGTGAGGACTGCCCTATTCCAACACAACACTTTTGCCCCATATCCCTATCTGCTCTCCCAAACCACTGAGTTCCTAGATAAAACAGAAACATCAGTAAACCCTTTAAGGCTTCTTCCTTCGGCCCTAAACAACCAAAACCTGGCCTAAGTGGCCCATATTTGCTTTCTCATTGTCCCTGCCTTCGCTGTCCATCAGCTCTGGCAACCACAGGAACGTACATTTAACAGGGGAAAAAAAAAATGAAGCCATACTTGCACTATGCGTTCATTACTTTTCTAAAGTAGTGGTAAAATCTCAAACATTTCAAGAATAATTTTGAAAAAAATTTGTTAATAAACTTATCAACTGAATAATCAGCAAATATATATTAATCACTGGCATTTATGAACTATCTGAAACATCAAATATTAATGTACAGCTGTTACTAATTAAAGTCACCACCATGGGGAAGAGGAAGCTGTTATGAGATTATCCCATTGGTACATGTTCATCCAGTGAGAAAAGGTTTTAGAAATGTCCTTTCACATATAGAGCATTTAGGTCATTTTTCTATTCTAGGCTTTGAATATTTAGACCATGCTTTATAGTTGCTTCTTTTAATTAAGCGAGAGAAGGCTTCATACACTTGGACCTGGACTTAACTCTTGACAAATGAAAATGCCTTTTTTCAGGAATCATGGGCAGACAAACAACTCAGAAGCCAGATCAGCAACACTGCCAATTCAGGGCTATGTAATCCAGGCTGCGGATTATCCAGATACCCCACCATTAACACAGCACTGGCAGCTGAGGCGTTCCGATACCCACAAGGGCTGCTGCCTACCTTTTAATCCTCCCACTGTTCCTCTAATAATGTAGCCCAGAGTGCGTGGGGCCTAGGGAGAAGAGTCAATTCAAGCCAGTGTATTTTGCTACTTAACTCTTGAAACCTTGAGAAGCATGGCAAAAAAAGATTAGGAATTATCCAAGAATTTTAATTATTTCTGCTATCCTTGTTACTAATTCTGTAACTAATAGGAAATTGGCATGAATTAGTCAAGGCATTTTAAAGGTAAATATAATCTGTTTGACACAAAAGCTTTAATCCCCCAAATCAAGTGACCCTATTCCTGAATTAGCCTCTACCTCCAATTTGCTCATTGTCTACTGTGAACTTGTAGAGTCTGTCCTTTGCCAGGTGCAGGGGGACAGAGAAACGCTTGCAGCCTCCAACCTGAGGCCACCAGAGAATAAAATAAGTCTTCCAATGTGGGAGGGGCATCACCAGGGAGGGAGCACCAGAGGCACCAGCTGGTTTCATCTGAGAGAGTGTCCACAGGATCAAAGCTCTGGCTACAACCTCAGGGCCAGGCCCACATCCTATCAGTGCTCTGCCAGACAAGTCTAGCAATACACAGGACCAGTTTGCTGGGTGTGCAGGGACTCACACTTGGTTTAATACTCTGTTGCCATCTTGAAAGTCTTAATACTGAACAAAGGGGCCCTGCACTTTGATTTTGCACGTAGCCCCACATATTATACAACTGGTCCTACCAATATCCATCATTAACTACATGTGAAATATGTAAAAATAAGATTGGATTCTACATTTCAGATGGGATGAATTATGTTCCTTAAAAGCCACTTAATAGACATCCTTACACAATTCATTTTCAAGATTTACATGTCTCCAGTTTAAGTTTATGACATTCCATTTTTTTTCTTGGTGGTCCTTAAAATAAAAGTACTATATTATACATGAAAAATTTTCAAGCATTATGAAGAGTTCAGAATATGTCTTTGTTACACTTTAAGTAGGTATTAAGCAAAGATGACATCATTTTTACTGTGTTTTAAAATTTTACTTTGAATCTAAAGACATATTTCTAAGTGTTTACACAACAATTGAAGACTGGGTAAATGACAAATATTTAATTCAAGAATAAACTCAAAGGACCCGACAAAATAATTTACTTTTATAAAGCACATTTTTTTAGCTAATTGGCCAAACAAAATGTAATGAATGAAACGTTATTTTCTAAACTAGCTGTGATTTAGAAATTTACTGTTTCTTCCAGTTCCTTTCATTAAGTTAAACCCTGCTCCTGGAACTTAGATACTTGCTCTACTTGTGACTGGGACCCGTCCCCCCGCCACTGTGTCTGCAGCTCTGTACAAGCTCATCCCTCGGATCACAGCCAGAAACCAGGGCCTGGGGGCTGGACACTGGGCCACAGAGGCTCTCAGCCTTCCTTCCAGGAGAGGTGGCAGAGGCGGTGCTGCGGGCTGGATGCCAGCAACAATTTGAAGGACTAATAAGATTGAGTCCTAAGGAAAACCAACGAAAGTCTCACAACAATGTTTTTAGGAGGGCTGCTTTGTATACTAGCAAGTACATGGCTGACTGATCAATTGTCAGGGATGTGCGAAGAAATGTCTGTCTTACAGAGGCTACACAGGTGCACAGGACAGATCTTTCGAAGTTCCTTTCCACTCAAAGTCAAGGTCCTGTGTAGGAATTATATGGGAGCCAATGGTGAAGGAAGGGGCTGGTGGATGAAATGCCAGTTTTCCCTAGATCAGGGAAAAATCAGCAACTTAAAACTCTCATAAGAAAATGTAAACAACTGTGAAACATGTACCTGATTAGAAAGAGGCTCCTGGGAGTGATTATGGAGGTCAAGAGTGAATGCAGGATGGTGCAGCCACTTTGGAAAACAGTTCAGCAATTCCTTAAAACATTAAGCATAGTCATAAGGCCCAGCAATTCCACTCCTAGGAATGTACTCAAAAGAACTGACAACAGTTCAGTTCAGTGCACACAAAAACCCCACACACATATTCACAGCAGCATTATTCATAGTAGCTACAATGTGGCAACAACTCCAATGTCCATCAACTGAAAAAATGGATAAACAAAATGCAGTATAACCATACCATGGAATATTTTCTCAGCCTGCTCAACCTGTTATAACAGAGTATCATGGACCAAGTGGCTTATAAACAGCAGAAATTTCTCACAACTCTGGAGGCTGGGAAGTCCAAGATCAAGGTGCCAGCAGATTCAGTGTCCTGAGAGCCTGCTTCTTGGTTCTTAGACAGCCATCTTGCTGTGCCCTCAGCTGATGAAGGGACAAGGCGCTGTCCGAGGTCTCTGATAAAGGCACTAAGCCCATTCATGAGGGCTCCACCCTCATGACCTAATCACATCCCCAAAGCCCCTGAAACTGGACATTTGGTTTCAACACATAGGTTCTGGAGGGAATACAAGCCTATAGCAAATATTATTCAGTCATAAAAAGGAATGAAGTTCTGATACATGCTACAACATAGATGAACCCTTGAAAACATGATGCTAAGTCAAAGAAGCTACTCACTGAAGGCCACGTACTGTAGGATTCCACTGATACGAAATGTCTAGAATAGGCAAATCCACAGAGACCGAAAGTAGGTTAGTGGTTGCCAGGGGACGGGGGAAAGGGGAATTGGGAGTGACAGCTGAGCACTGTGGGGTCTTTTTGGTGGTGATGGTTGAATATACTAAAATCACTAAATTGTGTACTTGAAAAGGGTGAATTTTATGGTATGTGAATTATAGTTCAATAAAGCTGTTTAAAAATAAAGAGACTGTGATGGACAGTGACTGTGGTGGGGTTGGTGGGGGGGACCGGATGAAGGGGGTAGTTTAATCATCACAATATTGCTCATGTAATTGTAGGTTAATGATACTAAAATAAAATAAATTAAAAAAAAAGAAGTAATTATCAAAATAAATAAATAAATAAAGAGACTGGATGTAGGAAAACAAAGCCTTTCGTCCTAACCAATGATATTTTTAAAAGTACAGATCAAGGTAGACTTGAAAAGTTGCAGACTCTATAGAAGTTCTTGTCACAAGAGAATCAGACTGGTCCAAGACAGATGACTGAAGGATAATATTCATGTCTGACCAAAGGTAAAAAAGACAAACAGGAGTCTTCCTTTATTATGCCACCACCTACTACTTAGTGGGGTTCTGGAATGGAAGGACGTCAACTTTCAGATGTGCTTTATAGGTTTTGAAGATGTTCTAAATTCAGTTCCTTTGAAGTTACTGAATCTTCACCTAAAAGTTTAAAAAGACTTACCAACAGATCTTCTGAAAAACTTCAATCTAATAATATCATCCTACAGCTAAATGAGAAAAAGAACAAAAATATGCCTAAAATGTAAGGGAGGAAGGACCTATCAAATCAGCCACAAGAGATGCAGTAGCCCAATTCCTAGGTGGTGGCGGCTCTACGGCAAAGATGGACACCGGGCATAAGCCTGACACAGGCAGGGAAACTGTCAAAAGTTTAAGGGTCACCATCCCTCACCCTTGCACAGATGTCACTTTTGATGTTTTAACAGTGTAAGAATACAACACTATCATATATCATTTCCACCAATTCTGAATCCATATTCCTAAAGCTCTACTAAAATCTGTATTTTGTAACAAATCAGTATCTTCAATTTCATTTACAAAAGACACATTTCTTTAAGTATCTCTGCTCTTACTAAATAAAGGTAAGATCTTACCAAGTCAAGAAAATGCAAGGTATATTTTCAAAAGCATAATAATCTAAAACCTCAATTAATAAGAATACACAAGAAATAGACTCTTGGTGATTCTCAAGTTAATAATATCTATTTTGTTTCACTTCTTACAAATTAAAATTCTAGTCAAAAATTACATTTTCCTGTAATAATAAACACAATAAACACAATTCAATACATTTTTATCCATGTCTTAAAATTTTAACATTCCCTCAGGTTCCTCATTTTAAACATTTAAGAGTTGGTTTTATAAACTTAATTTCAGACACTCGTGTCACAGAATCACAACACATCCTAATTTCGATGCAAAAATAATGTTACCGCATTACATGAAAATTCCATTTATCAGTCACAGTTCCCACATCTAAAACTGAAATATTAATTTCTTTTCTTGGCTCAAAAATTAAATAGTACCAACACAGATAATATATGATATGAACTTCTAAAACTTTCTTTTGAAAAAGAATTCCTACGAAACTACCTAGTTTTATGCTTTTTCTCCAAAAAAATAGTATGCAGCCAGAAGATAGATTGTAATTAACTGAAGATTCTAGTTAACAGAGTTAAAGCTCTTAAACTGGATAATACTCAGAATCACTAATATTTTATTATTTCTTTAGCAGTTATCAGTCTCCTATGTGAAATAAATGATATTTACTTTCAGCAATAAAAATGTTAGATTAAGTATAACAGTGAAGTCTATTCCAAATGACTTTTCCCTCAACACTGTTTCTGAAAAACAAGTGACAAATTAAGAAACTGCTTTACAAAAAAGCTGAGAATCACAGTATTTTTTAAGATTTGACTCAAAGTGGCCACCACGAAGACACAAGCCCTCAAAAGCTGCTGCAGATTTTTATGATCTAATATCCCCAACCCTGCAATCAACAGAACGGATCCTTGAAAAATTACCCAAGGAACTACTATATCCACGCTGCAGAATTTAGATTTTATACTCTTTGTCTGTAATGCTTTTTTCAGCATATAACATTTATCTCGGGTAAAAATTAGGACATAAAAATATCACGCTGCCTAAGCAGAAATACATTTGTCCATCCAGCCACACAACAAATACTGAGCACCTACTGCTGCTGCGCGTGGGTGACAGGACTTAGGGGCCCACAAAACGCACCGAACACCCTTCCATCACGGGACATGGGCCCGAGGGAGGGGAGACGAACAATAAACAAAATCCTAACAAAGGGTGTTGGAATGGGATTAACTCCTATGGAGAAAAGAGAAAGGGAAGCGGGGAAGGAGAGTTTGGGGACTCAGAAAGATACAATTTCAAATAGGATGATGATGGTAAGGCTCACGAACAGGAAGTAACACACTGAGTCTTATTTATTTGGCTTTGAAATGCATTGCATGATTGCGTACATTCCTTCATTCATTCATTTATTTACATTTATTTATTTTTAATATTCATATCAGCTTTCTTGCTTTCTCTATTTCAATTTTCTAGTTCCTCAACACTCACCGACTAGACAGAGGAGGGCAGCATTAGGGCATGCTTAATGTTCTGGCTTACTTGATGTTTTCTGAGAACCACAGCTACAATTGAAGTGAAATTCAGGGTTCTCCATAAAACTAATGTCAAAATGCAATTTATATTATAAAACCTAACATTCTCTCCAGCAAACAATGGGACCTTTATCCCATTAACAATTATTAGAGGTAGCCAGAATATGAACAGTTCATGTCACACTGTCTGGTAGCAATAAAAGCAGGTATTAGTTGAAATGATCTTTATAAATGAGCCCACAGAAAGTGTCTCCACAAATTGCATATTTACATATAAAATTCATTTGTAACATCTCAAAATGAAATCATTTCATTAGCATCTCATGTAATATTCACCGGACATTTTCTAACTTGCTAGCTGAAAAAAACAAATGCAACAGAATAATGAGTGTTTAGATGTCTTTTTATTTTGAAGACTAAGAATTCTTAATTATTACAGATGCACCAAGAAAAACTTAGAGAAAGTTAGCAAGTACAAAGGATTCAAGTACCCAACATGTCTTTCACATAAGATTTGTTAGTCCGCCATGATATTTGATAGCTGAAGTATCCCAAGTAATTCAATAATGAATAGCAAACAGAGGTGACTGGCCAAGCTCAAGAAAAGACGGATCTTAACAAGAAATGTTATCATTGACTAAACTAAATATAGTCGAACTGTTCCCAAAATACCCAATCCAAACACGTATTTTTTTTTTAATGTGTGGGTTTTTCCCAAGAGAAACAAAACTGACAGTTTTTCTTGGATATATGAGGCTTTCAGATCTCCATTCCACATCTGGAAGGAACATTCCAAACTCAGCTTGATGTAACTTTTAAGAATCAAAGTGAGAACAATTAGATACTTAGTGACTGAGACCTGAATTTGACAGGGTCACCAGCATGCTAGAAATGAAAGAAGTATTCAAAGTTTATCATCCAAGATGTGAAGAAAGAAACATGGAACAAAAGATGCATTTGCCTCTTCTGCCCTTTAATTTGTGAACACCATATTCTCTCCATGTCATGCCCAAGAAGAGAAAATGAGAATTTTTTGAAGGCATGCTAAATTGAAGTATGACGGTTTCATCTCGACTTGTACCAATCCTCCCCTCCAAATTTTTTCTTATTAAAAAAATTTTCAGAAAAATAGATCCGAGTCCTCTACAGACTACACCTAGATTACTTAACTCGAAGGCCAAGGAAAATGTTTACGATTCCAAGATCCATTAGGAAGCATGTATCTGCAATGCGTAAGCTTTTCATTGGCAAGATCAGTCAGTATCAGACAGCATGTAAGGTTTAAAAGGTTAGGTGGATGAAGGTTAAAACAACAAAACAATCAATTCAGTAAGAAATACTGTTTGCCAAGTAACCATAAAATCATTTGGGCCCTAAGGAATCAGAGGGGTTTCTGCTGAGGCAACCTAAGTCCTCGTACGATCTCAATTACCGCCCAAAAAAGCTGCCCCAAGTGTCGGGGGCGGAGGCGGCGAAGATTTCCAATCCGGAGTGACACCGCGGTCGTAAACCTCATCATAATTTCACCTTTGGGTGAAAAGGTGGGAGGGAAGCGAGAAGTTTCGGCCTCCGCTCGTTGGAAAACAGACAACGTTTAAAGGGCCCATGGAGGATGCGGTGCCCGCCGGGCAGCGGCAGAGCTTCCGGACCCTGGAAGGGGATGCGGAGGAGTGGGCTCTTATGTAAGCACAACCAGAAATGTGCACGCACCCCCAGCCCGACGCACCTCTGGATCGCACACCGCACACGTACACCCCAGCCCGCGGGGCCGCCCGGGACGGTGGGCCGACCCTTGAACCCGGCTGCAAGTCCCCTCAACTCGCGCACCACCCCGGGGCCGCCGTGGGGGCGGCTAGGACCCAGCTGCTCCGCCCGCACGGGCCTGGTGCACCGCGCGCGGCCGGGCTCCCCGGCTCCCCAGGCTCCCCGCGCCCGGCCGGGCTCCCCAGGCCCCCGCGCCCGGCCCGGCCCCGCCGCTTACCTCGCACGGCCCGGACCCCGCCGCCGCTCAGCAGCCCGGCCAGCAGCAGCCAGGCGGCCAGGGCGGGCGCGGCGCGGCGCAGCATCGTTCGGGCTCCCGGCGCCGCGGCCGGCCCGAGGCGGGAGCGGC
>JAQQAC010002837.1:7077510-7107673 GCA_029783875.1 Phataginus tricuspis
GCCGCCCGCCCGGCGGCTCTTCAACCCCACGCGCGCTCGCGGGCCCCCAGCCCAGCGCCCGCCCTGCGCCCGCGCCTCCCTGGCCGCCCCGCCCGCCGGCGGTGCCTCCCACCCCCGGGCGCCGACCCCCTGCGCCACCCGGGGCAAGTCTGGTGGCTCCCAGCCCCTCGGCGCCTTTCTCTGCCCGGTGGAGGCGATGAGAGGGAGCTCACGGGGTCGTGAAAGGTGTTCGGGGAGCCGGGGTCCGCGAAACGCGCTTTGTAAACAGTCGGGGGCTGCGCAGCACGTGCTGCGGTGTTTCCAGCCCCGGGAGGGGGGATGGCCGGCTGCGGGAGTCGGTCCTGAATCTGTTAACTCCAGATCCCTCCATTTGCGGAAGGAATCCATTCGTAGCTTAGTAAAGGCGGCTTGTGCGTGCCTTTTCTAGATGGTGTTAGTGCGAAGCTGAAGGTCCCCTAGAAACGCAGAGATCCAAATGTATAAAGAAGGGTCCCTCCTGCAGGGGCCCGGATCCTCCCTTGTCTTCCTGTCCTGGTGCCCCCGTCCCCCAACCCCTTCCTCCGCCCCTAGGACAACCACACTCTGGGGAAGAACTGGAGCAGTCAAGGATGGGCTCCTGTGTGCCTTAGGAGTCATTAGCACCATTTTGCAGAAGAGGAAAATGAGGCAGAAAGGCGAAATGACATCCCCAGTTGAGACAACCACTGTACAAAGAACAATCAGCCTTCACGGACAGAGCAGTGGCACCAAGAGACACCAACAGCAAGAGTTAAATATCAAGACAATGTTAATTATTCAAGCCTGTGCTGATCTCTCAAAGGTGGTTCACTGCACAATGACTGTCGGGACCACATTTGCTGAGAGGGTCTGCCCAGCTCCTGGGCTTTGTGGAGGCCAGCTTGGCGGGGACAGAGGAGAGTGGGCAGCCTTGGAGGCTGGGAGAAGTACCAGTCACTGGGTCTGTGGAGAGCCGAGGACTTAATTAGGAGATTAGTGGGCAAAGAGCCTGAGAAGGTAGATTCGGGCTAGATTGGGAGGTGCTTTGAATGCCAGGATGATCCTACAGGCCACAGAAACCTTGAACAGCAGTGAATAGAGGCATAAGGCGACCTGAGGGGTTTCAAATTATAATGGAATATGCCCCTCCTTGTCCTTTGTGCCTCAAAGGCATCCTCCATAGAAGCCTGAAAACTACCATTTCTCCTTCCCCTGGGTCTGGGAGGACTAGACTCCTTGGGTGAACCCCTCCCGAGACACATGCCTGGTCCCTGCCCTCTCCAGGCTTTGCCCCTCCACTGGCTTCCAGCCAGCACTGCAGAGTCATCCTCTCCCGGCCTTGCTGTTTCTACCAACCTTCCCTGGCTCCCAGGAGCTCCCTGCTGCCACCTGCTCCAGTCCACACAGCTCTGCCTGGCTTCCTACCCACCAATCCCAGCCCCCAGCCAGCTGACCTCAGGGCCCGCTGTGTCACCGCTGTCTGGGCTCAGCGTCATTCCTGCCCACAGCCTGCATCACTAGCACACCCTTCCCTACCTCTGCCTTGAGTCTAAGGTCCTTATAGAACACCTCTGGGCTGCCTCTTTCAGGAAGTCCTCCTACCAGGCCATCCCTCCCCTACCTGTACCTTCTCTGAACCTGGCTGTCCAAGCTTGGTAATCTGCTAATGTGTGCTGCTGACTGATGAATCCACTGCATCCTTTTCTCCTCCCTACTGTGTTCTAGTGGGAAGGACCCAGATGGTACAATCTGACGGCACTGGATGGAAATTCTGGCTGTTGCTCCTATGAATGACCTTGGAGAAGTTAAAAAACTTTGAGTCTCTTTCCTCGCCTGTGAAATGGGATAGCAATACCTATCTCCTAGAGTTGTGAGAATTAAATGAGATGATACAATTAAAGTGCCTCACAGAGCATAGTACACAGTAGGTCCAAACACAGGGTAGTTTCTGTTTCCCTCAGGAGCCTTCAGAGCTCCTGTATACTGTGAGCACACAGTAGGTACTCAATAAGTACTCAGTGATGAGCCAAATGAATCACTGTGTTCATTTTTCATCGTGAAGATCACACCTCAAAGGGCAAAAATCATACCCTATAGGTCTCCAGGGACCTTTGAGATTTACAAAACATAAAATCTGAAAGGCATAAATCTCAGAAGTGCATCTTGAGTCAATAGGTTGATGCCAAGAGGGAAAATGTAATGTATTCAGTTCTATTAGAAACACAAACAAAAGCTCTTTGGTGTCTTGAATCCTGATCCCTTTATCTTCTAACCCTCACGGTACCTGGAAGAAACAAAGAGATCCAAAAGGCAGGTGGGCAGATAGACAGCTGGTGAGCTCAGGGTCGCTGACATTTTGCCCACAGGAGAGTTTGTACAGGTGCAAAGCTCAACTTAAGCGTCTCAGAAGCCAGTGAACTCAGTTTCCAGTTGCCCTGACAATAGCCTAAATCTTCATATGATGGATGAGTTAATCCTCAAAATGGCCCTGAGATGGGCATGGAGCCAGACTTAGGTTGGCAGAGGGGAGCCTTGCTGAGCTGAGCTGAGCCAGCCACAGAGGGGAGTGGCTGCACCAGGGGCCCCAGAGCAGAGGAAAATGAGATGCTACCCTGGCCCACCCTTAGTCAGGACAGAGACAAGAGGATAAGGACATGCAAGGAGGACTTGAACATCTGACCGTCTGTGCGTAGGTAGACACGGAATTCCCAGGGTGCTGCTGTATCTTCTGAAATGACCCTTGCTCATTACAACAGCCCCTGTAGTAAGTTCTTTACCTGTAAGTGACATCTCATTTATGCCTCCAGCAATCCTTTCCAGAAGGTACTTTGATCATTCCAGATGAGATAAATGTCAAATTTGCTGAAGAGCTCATTGGTAGAAAGAAGGACTCTTGGGATTCAATTTCATGTCTAAGCCCAAAACAGTGACTCAAGCCCCTATGTGAAATTATGCCCCGGATACGAAAAAAAGCCCTGCTCAGGCTCCCACAGTGTGGAGCCAGCCTGCTCCACCACAGACGGCAGGCTGTGGCCCCCTCCAGCCGTGGGAGGCCACGGATGGCAGTTCTGACTCATCCAGCCTTGGGCTCCTCACAGGGACATTCACTTCCAGGTCCAGGGTTGCTGAGAGGTGAAGCAAAGTCTCGTGCAGAAAAGCTCCTTGCTGGGAAGCCATTGTTCCCAGGTGGGCCTGTTATGACTGTTAGCAGGTGGGGCGTGTCCTAGGGAGTATTGTCAGAAGAAGCTGGGGGCGGTGAACAGCTGTTGCAGAGCTCCTCTCTGACATAGGCTTGGGACCAAACCCACTTCAAGGCTGCAGTGGAGAAGGCTGCGTGACTCGGGATGAGGGCCACTCATTACACACTCCAGAAAGTACTAAAACCGCAGCCCCCAGCACCACCCCCAGGGTTCCCCTGGAGCTCCAGAAGGTGGGAGGTCTGGCCCCATCTCTGCTTTCTGGTGGCCTGGCCAGGTCACTCCATTACTGTTAAAAGGGACCATTCATGAGCAGCAAAAGCATGTGTGCTGAGGAGCAGGGACTCCGGCGGCCAGACCTGGGCCCAAGCCCACCTCTATCATTTCAACTTAATTTTGTTTCCTGGTTATATTAGTTACATGGTTCCAAAGTCAAATGGAGAAAGCAAGGTGCTCAGAAAAACCTAGCACCAGTCCTGTCCCCTCCTCCCCTTATGGATCACCATTTTGTCTGGGGGTTTTCTTTTTTTTTTTTTTTTTTTTAATAATAAAAACAGCTAACATTTATTTAGCAAGTATTGTTTGTGAGACAGTTTAAGCACTTTATAAGTATTCTTTTAATTCTTATAGCATTATAAGGTAGAGACTAGAAATAAAACTTTTAACCATCAATACGAATACAACCTTTGCTTTGAAGATTAATATTTTTGCAGGAATGGTACCTTTATAAAAATGGTGGTTGTCCCCGTATATATTTTGTTTTGTTTTGTTTTTAATAACAATTTATTTTATTTTAGTATCATTAACCTACAATTACATGAGCAATATTGTGATGATTAAACTACCCCCTTCATCAGGTTCCCCCCACCAACCCTATTACAGTCACTGTCCATCAGTGTAGAGAGATGAGAATCACTACTTGTCTTCTCTGAGCTGTACAGTCCCCCCCGTGCCCCCCCCCCCCTATGTCTGCCAATCGTAATGCCCCTCTTACCCTCTTATCCCTCCCTTCCCACCCATCTCCGCAGTCCCTTTCCCTTTGGTAACTGTTAGTCCATTCGTGGGTTCTGTGAGTCTGCTGCTGTTTTGTTCCTTCATTTTTTTTTTTTTCTTTGTTCTTATACTCCACATATGAGTGAGATCATCTGATACTTGTCTTTTTCGGCCTGGCTTATTTCACTGAGCATAATACCCTCCAGCTCCATCCATGTTGTTGCAAATGGTAGGATTTGTTTTTTTCTTATTGCTGGGGGTTTTCTTTTTAAACAAGTAAATATTTGAATGTTTCTCTCCCCTTTCTTAGATAAAAAGCAGCATGTTGTGCCTGCTGTTCTGCATCTTGCTTTTTTCACCTAATAAAATATCACGGAGATCCATGTCAGTGTGCAGACAGAGCCTTCATTCGTTTTCATGGCTGTGCAGCATTCCCTTGTGTGGTGTGATACTGTGATATAATAGATAGATATTTGGTCTTTGTCCCTAGTTCCTAGCATATAGCTGCTAAGTTCCTTGGAATTTCCTGGGTGATAGGAGCATCTTTTGTTCTAATGAGGCAACTCATGGTGGGCCCCCAGATTGCACCAGATAGGAACTGGCCACCACAGAGACCAAGCCATGACAAGAAGCCCGGATGTTGGGTAAATGATCAGTCTCGCCTATGAGATGAAGCTTCCATAGGAATCCCTGAACTGCCAAATGCAGAGAGCTTCAGCATTGGTGAACACCTCCACGTGCCAGGAGGGTGTTGCACCCCAACTCTGAAGGGATAGCAGCTCCTGCACTCAGCACCCTTCCAGACCTTGCCCTTTATACTCTTTATCTGGCTGTACATTTGTATCCTTTATAATATCCTCTACAAGAAACTGGTATTCCATAAAGTGCTTCCCTGAGCTCCTTGAGCCATTATGGCAAATTATTGAACCTGAGGAAGGGGGTCATGGGAACCCCTGGAATTGTAGCTAAGTTGGACAGAAGTGTGGGTAACCTAAGGACCTGCTACTTGAGACTGGCATCTGGAGTGGTGGCAGTGTGGGACTGAGCCCTTAACCCGTGGGGTCTGCATGACTGTGGGTACGGTCAGAACTGAGCTGAATTGCAGCACACCTCGTTGGTGTCTGCAGAGAATCAGCGAATGGCCAGGCATGGAAAACCCACACATTTGGTGCCGAAAGTGCTGCGAGGAGAGAGTTCGCCAGTCTGTGGGTGTCCTGCCTTTATTCACTCATACCCCTACTGATGACGATTTCCCCACCCCTGATGGGTTGCTGCCAGGCTTTTGCATTTACAGAGAGTGCTGCAGAGAACCTTTATGTGTTTTTTGCTAATTGTGTGGCTTTCTACCTCTGTGGCCTTGGCTAAGGTCCTTTATCGCTCGAATCTCAGCATCTCCACCTGTAAAGTGGAGATAAGTCAGTGCTTGCCTCCTGGGGTGGCTGTGAGGAATAGATGGGCCAACACACATTAGCTCTCAGTACTGTTTGTTACCATCCATGGCCAGAAGGCTTGAAGCGTCTCTGGCAGGGCAGAAACCCCAGCTTCAGAAAGGACACTCCCCTGGTCTCCAGGGAATCAGTTGCGGCCTGAGGGTTTTGCACCCCCAAAAGGAGAGACAAGGGTTGGATTTCTTACTTATACTCCTACCCAAAGGTCACACCGAGCACATTCCCCTCCCCTTGGACAGCAACTTTGGGAGGCACAGGACCACTGCTTCTGGGTGTGGCAGAGGGGAAGGGGCCACTATCTTATTCTGTGGCACGAATGATATATGCAATGCACTACACACACACACAACATACCCGGCCAAAGTGGTCCCTCTGAAGACATGCCAGCCAAATGTGATGCCCCTGCCTGCACACATCACCCAGATGGAAAGGTTTCCAGGGAGGAGCTGGGATGGAGGGAAAGGCGAGGCAGAACCCACACAGCTTCCCAGGCCCCTCAGAGGAAACTCGGCCACTGCTTGGGCTCAGAGGAAACAGCACCAAATTTGGGTTCTGTCTGTAGCTCCATCTTATTTCCTGGATTTGGCAGCTGGGGGTCTTGTCGGGGGAAGGTTGTAAGATAAAGTATTTAAAAAATAAGGAGAATGTGAAGGAAGAACAGTCCCAAATGAAGAGTCTAAATTCACAATGATTGAACCTGGAAAAAGAAAAACAAATGAGGCCCAAAACCAGCAGAAGGAGGGGCATAATAAAGATCAGAGAAGAAATAAACAAAATTGAGAAAAATAAAACAATAGAAAAAATATCAATGAAACCAAGAGCTGGTTCTTTGAGAAAATAAACAAAATAGATAAACCCCTAGCCAGACTTATTAAGAGAAAAAGAGAATCTACACACATAACCAGAATCAGAAATGAGGAAGGAAAAATCACGATGGACCCCACAGAAATACAAAGAATTATTAGAGAATACTATGAAAATCTATATGCTAACAAACTGGATACCTAGAAGAACTGGACAACTTTCTAGAAAAGTACAACCTTCCAAGACTGACCCAGGAAGAAACAGAATATCTAAACAGACCAATCAGTAGCAATGAAATTGAACCAGTAATCAAAAAACTACCCAAAACAAAACTCCCAGACCAGATGGATTCACTGCTGAATTTTATCAGACATTTAGAGAAGACATATACCCATTCTCCTTAGTTTTCCAAAAAACAGAAGAGGAGGGAATGCTTCCAAGCTCATTCTATGAAGTCAGCATCACTCTAATACCAAAATCAGGAAAAGACACCACACACAAAAAAACTACAGACCAATATCCCTGATGAACATAGATGCAAAAATACTCAACAAAATATTAGCAAACCGAATTCAAAAATACATCAAGAGGAACATACACCATGATCAAGTGGGATTCATCCCAGGGATGCAAGGATGGTACAACTTTCAAAAATCCATCAGCATCATCCACCACATCAACAAAAAGAAGAACAACAAAAAACCACATGATCATCTCCATAGATGCTGAAAAAGCATTCAACAAAATTCAACATCCATGATAAAAACTCTCAACAAAATGGGTATAGAGGGCAAGTACCTCAACATAATAAAGTCACAGATGACAAACCCACAGCCAATATCATACTTAACAGCAAAAAGCTGAAAGCTTTTTCTTTAAGATCAGGAACAAGACAAGGATGCCACTCTCCCCGCTTTTATTTAACATAGTACTGGAGGTCCTAGCCACGGCAATCAGACAACATGAAGAAATAAAAGGCATCCAGATTGGTAAGGAAGAAGTCAAACTGTCCTTGTTTGCAGATGACATGATATTGCATGTAAAAACCCTAAAGACTCCACTCCAAAACTACTAGAACTGATATCTGAATTCAGCAAAGTTGCAGGATACAAAATGAATACACAGAAATATGTTGCATTCCTATACACTAATGATAAACTAGCAGAAAGAGAAATGAGGAAAACAATTCCATTCACAATTGCATCAAAAAGAATAAAATACCTAGGAATAAACCTAACCAAGGAAGTGAAATACCTATACCTTGAAAACTACATGACACTCTCAAGAGAAATTAAAGAGGTCACTAATTAATGGAAATTCATCCCATGCTCTTGGGTAGGAAGAATTAATATTGTCAAAATGGCCATCCTGCCTAAAGCAATCTACAGATTCAATGACATCCCTATCAAAATACCAACAGCATTCTTCAACAAACTGGGACAAATAGTTTTAAAATTCATATAGAAATACAAAAGACCCCGAATAGCCAAAGCAATCCTGAGAAGGAAGAATAAGGCAGGGAGGATCTCGCTTCCCAACTTCAAGCTCTACTACAAAGCTACAGTAATCAAGACAATTTGGTACTGGCGCAAGAACAGACCCATAGACCAATGGAACAGACTAGAGAGCCCAGATATGAACACAAGCATATATGGTCAATTAATATATGATAAAGGAGCCATGGATATACAATGGGGAAATGACAGCATCTTCAGCAGCTGGTGTTGGCAAAACTGGATAGCTACATGTAAGAGAATGAAACTGGATTATTGTTTAACCCCATATACAAAAGTAAACTCAAAGTGGATCAAAGACCTGAATATAAGTCATGAAACCATAAAGCTCTTGAATGTAAATATGAACACCTTCTTCATGAACATATCTCCACGGGCAAGGAAAACAAAAGCAAAAATGAACAAGGGGGACTATATCAAACTAAAAAGCTTTTGTACAGCAAAGGACACCATCAGTAGAACAAAAAGGTATCCTACAGTATGAGAGAATATATTCATAAATGACATATCCGATAAGGGGTTGACATCCAAAATATACAAAGAGCTCACACACCTCAACAAACAAAAAGCAAATAATCCAATTAAAAAATGGGCAGAGGATCTGAACAGACACTTCTCCAAAGAAGAAATTCAGATGGCCAATAGGCACATGAAAAGATGCTCCACATGGCTAATTGTCAGAGAAATGCATATTAAAGCCACAATGAGGTATCACCTCACACCAGTTAGGATGGCCACCAACCAAAAGACAAACAACATCAAATGTTGGCGAGGATTTGGCAAAAGGGGAACCCTCCAACACTGCTGGTGGGAATGTAAATTAGTTCAACCATTGTGAAAAGCAGTATGGAGGTTCCTCAAAAAACTCAAAATAGAAATACCATTTGACCCAGGAATTCCACTCCTAGGAATTTAGCCTAAGAATGCAGCAGCCCAGTTTCAGAAAGACATATGCACCCCTCTGTTTATCACAGCACTATTTACAATAGCCAAGACATGGAAGCAACCTAAGTCGATGAATGGATAAAGAAGAGGTGGTACATATACACAATGGAATATTATTCAGCCATAAGAAGAAAACAAATCCTCCCATTTGCAACAACATGGATGGAGCTAGAGGGTATTATGCTCAGTGAAATAAGCCAGGCGGAGAAAGACAAGTATCAAATGATTTCACTCATCTGTAGAGTATAAGAACAAAGCAAAAACTGAAGGAACAAAACAGCAGCAGACTCACAGAACCCAAGAATGAACTAACAGTTACCAAAGGGAAAGGGATTGTGGAGGATGGGTGGGAAGGGAGGGATGAGGGGAATAATCGGTATTACGATTAGTACACATAATGTGGGGGGACACGAGGAAGGCAGTATAGCACAGAGAAAACAAGTAGTGACTCTGTAGCATCTTACTATGCTGATGGACAGTGACTGTAATGGGGTAGGTGGTGGGGACTTGATAATGGGGGAATCTCATAACCATAATGTTGCTCATGTAACTGTATATTAATGATACCAAAATAAAAAAAATTTTTAATTAAAAATAAATAAGGAAACTGTCTTACTCACATGACCCTGATTCAGATAGACCTGAGTTCCAGTTATTAACAGAAAAGACCAGACAATCTAATTACTCTGAACTTCGGTTTCCTCGTCTGTACAATGGGCATAACAATAACAACACCTCCTTTAGCTGATTGGGAAGATTCAATGAGAGGATGCATATCAAGTATTTGCAGCTCGGGGCGGCACATAGAAGGTGCTCAGTGGGATGGTGAGAACACGTGAGCGTGCTCTGCAGACTCTGAACCGATGATGAAGGTTGTAACCGCTTTCATGCAGCACTTTACAGTTTGTGTTTGGTCAGCATACTCCTTTTTTTCAAAAGGCATCTGTATGCATTTGGGCCTCATAAGAATCTTCCTGGAAGAGGTTTGTATTCATCCCTGTTTAACTGATGGGAAGCAGGAGCTCAGAGGGGTTGAGTGACTTGCCAGCACAGAAACAGCAGAGCAGGCCTCAGGGGCTCCCTGACCTCTTTGTGCTTTGTCCCTGGGCCAGCAAACACCCACAAAAGTCAAAAGCCAAACTTCAGAATTTCTGGCGCTTTCAGCCTCCAGCTCATTTAGTTGCTCAGGGAACTACTTTTTTCTCCTTCTTCATCTGTGTAGTAGGGATTAATCACCCCCCCAGAGAACAAGAAATAATGGGCATAACTCACAGTGTTTGCTGCGGGCCGCCCTGCACGGAGCATTCTGTCTGTAATATCTGATCTCATGCTAGCAGCAACCGCATGCAAGGAATGTAGTTATTATCCTTCTTGTACAGAAGAGGATGGTGGGTGGTTTGCCCAAGGTCACACAACTAAGTGGTAGAGTCAGGATTCGAACCTAGATCTGTCCAGCCCCAAAGCTGGAAGCTGTGACCCATGACCTTGCCGTCTCCCAGAAGCTGTCTGATGGAAAGTTTTACGAGATCCTGGAAAGTCAGGGGGACATCGAGATGGGAGAACTGCTGGCTGCCCTCCGTCATGTTCAATACCAGGAACTGAGGCATCGTATATGGTCGTTGAGCAGTGAGGGGAAGGGGTTGCCCTGCCCAAGGACATGCCCCCGACCCCATCCCAAAGGGCAGCCAGGAAGTCCCTTCTGGGTCAGGATGGGCCTGTCTTGGTAATCCCAGGCCTGCTCCCACCTTCACTCATGCACAGGTACTGCCTTCTCACCTGACCTACTCCTTTTCCTTTTCAAGCTGCCAAGCCCTTCCGAGACCTTTTCTCGTTTAACCCAGAGTCTTCCACTTCCTAGCTCTGTGGCCCCCCTCTCTGTTCTGTCATCTATAAAATCAAGATCATAATGACATGTGCCTCAGAGGGATGCTGTGTGGACTAAACATGCTAATGCATGGAAAACACTCAGCACTGTGACTGACACATTGTGAGTGCTCAATAAATACTGGCTGCCACTCCAGCTAGGACTGTTAACGAGTCAGGGCCGCCACCCCAGGGCGTGGACGGGGCAGGTGGGCAGGGGGGATGAACCCTCCTCTCTCTGCCCATCCCAGTCCTGCTTGTTCTTTAAGAGGCGTGAGGCCTGAGTCCTTGCACATCTGACTAGGGAGGTGGAGCACAGAACCTTCCTCCCAGAGCCTCCCCTCGCCCTGGCCCTGGCCCTGGCCCAGGGCCCCAGGCACCTTCAGGGCCCACAACATCACAGCAAGCCTGGAGCTGCCGTTCTCTGTCCTGTTTGCTGGAAAAGCTAGGAACGCTTACCTAGGGAGGGACTTTTGCTCCTGCCCCTCTGTATACTCTCAAGGGCCTCCTGTTTCCAGCCCTGGGCCTCAAGGACAGCAGGAAGTGGGGACCAGCTCTGGCTCCTCTCCCCTGCCCGCTGACCACCTCACTGTGTCACAGTCCTGGGCTTTGATCATCCCAGGGCATTGATTTAGAGGATGCAAACAAGAAGGCTGTCTTGTCAGAGAAAGACAGCCTCCTCCCCAACAGCACGTAGGTCTGTGAGACTTCTCGATGAGCCCCGCGGTGGCTGGCTTAGCAAGACCCAGGGAGGGGGCCCAGCCCAGCCTGGGAAAGGCAGGGAGGCACCAGAGTGATAAGGGCCTCTCACCCTCCACCCAGGTCCTGGGAGGCACAGGTGACCTAGTGGCCTGGAGGGAGGGGAGGAAAGGGGGCCAGCTGAGGAGTCTGTTAACCCCCCTCCCACCCTGGGCCCTGGGCCCTGGCTGTACAGGCCCAGGTAAGAGTTCTGATAGGTGGGCAAAGGAAGACAGCCCAGGCTGCAGGCTGCGGGCTCCATCCATCCCCTGAGCATGGCCTGGAGCTGGGAGCTGGAGGAAGAGGGAAGAGGCAGATGAGGAGACCGAGGACAAGGAGACCCAGACAACCGGTGGAGGGCACGGGAGGTCCTGCATGGCACTAGCTGGGCAGGGGATGCTCTGTGTCCCGACTAAAGCTCATGCCAGCTGCCTCCGGGCCTGAGCAGGGTGCTTTCCAGCCGAAGGAGGCAAGCATGGGCAGGGCAGGCTCCAGACAGCCTGTGCCCAGAGCCCAGAGACTTCAGGCGGGCAGGCGGCATGCTGACAGGGCAGAAGAGGGCCGAGAGCACTGCTGTCTGCCCTTCTGAGGGGGTCTACCATCTGCCCATGCACTGCAGCACCCCAGGAACAGAGGGGGAGCACTTGCAGCACTGGCCTCAAGCCTCTGAATCCAACCCAACCCTGCCCCAGGGCCACAAATAGTTGCCCCTTATGTGAGTCACCTCACATGCCGCAATCTCCAGAAGCCCTGCCACTTGGGTGGGATGTTTGCCAAGGCCTTAGGTTGCTGCAGGGCTGGAACTGGCAGAAAGTTCTGGATTACTCACTCTTTAGAGCTCTCACTTGCCCCTAGCTCTGAGGGCAGGGCCCGGACACCTTGCTCTGAACAGGATGCAGCCAGGGTGCCCCGCCATCCATCCCCCAAGCCCAAGCTTTCCCCAGCACCTCCCCTGTGAGCAGGGGGAAGGGGAAATGGATATTCGTTTGCTCATCTTTGCTAATTTGAAAAGGAGTGTAAACAGCGGGGCTCGGTTGCAGGGCTCTGCCGAGGGTGTAGTTTAGGTCCAATTATGTGTTATTAGTACATTTGCTCTTTGTTCCCATGGCATATTAATTGCAGATCTGGTATTGTGGCAATTAACACAATTATGGGCTCTCTTTCCTGCAGGCCACAATCTATGTGCTTTCGGCCAAGGACTTGGGCTGGTGAGATGGAGGGGGACGCCTGCTGGGGAAAATGCCCACTGTTGTTGGTTGAATTGCATCCCCACCCCATCCCCAAATCTCTGTGTTGAAGTCCTAACCCCCAGTACCTCAGAATGTGACCTTATTTGGGAGAAGGGTCTTTTCAGAAGTAATCAAGTTAAAATGAGGTCATTAGGGCAGTCCCTAATCCAATATGACTGGTGTCCTCACAAAAAGGGGTGATTCAGCCACAGGGAAGAGATGCAGAGAGAAGACCCCACCTACAAGCTGAGGAGAGAGGCCTGGAGCAGATTCCCCCTTGCAGCTTCAGAAGGAACCAGCCCTGCTAACACCTCCAGAACTGGGAGTTGATACATTTCTGCTTCCCCAAGGCTGCCCGTCAATGGCACCTCTGTTCTCCTGGCCGCTGGGCCCTGATTCTCCCAGCACAGTGCCGGACCTCCTCCTTCCCTCTGCACCTGTTGCTAAGTGGTCACCTGGCTCAGGCGATCCTGGATGCGTCACTTCCTTTCCCTTTGTCATCCCCTAATCTTGATGAGGGAGGGTTACTTACCTTGTAAGGTAAACAGGTGTGTGTTATTTTCCGGGTTAAATCAGTAATAGTGGTCAGGTGTCCGCCCTGTGCTTTACAGGTCACAGGATACTTATCAAAGGCCTGTTCTCAGTCCGTCCTTACGGCGACCCCGTGGGGTGGTTATCAGCACCCATCTTACACATGTCATACAGCCCCTGAGTAGAGGCTCAGGCTCGAGCTCTGATTTTAAGCTTTGTGCTCTTTCTCCACAGAAGCAGTTCTTGTGGGATTGTGGATGAAATGAGAGTTCCTGTAGCCAGGATTTTCACCTGGCCCTGGTTGATTAGCTCACTGCACACCTGTGGGCAATACATGGCTGTTGACTCTATATAAAGACGTCCGCCCGGTGCTCTGGGTGACATGGTGGCATGGCTGCAAGGCTGCAGGAGAGCAGAGCAGAGGCTGGAGTGGCGGCAGCACCGAGGACAGAGGCCCAGAGGACCGGCTGTGCAGACAGAGGAGCCCAGAGGCAGAGACCGGCTTGCTGCATGCAGACCCGCTCTGGGTGAACGGGATTTTAGTGACTGACCTGCCACCTGCAAATAAAGTTGGGTATAACCCTTTCACCCCAAGAACAGTTCTGCTGTCAATTTTTTTGGTGGCTTTGAATCCATAGCGAACTTGCCCGGGGCTAAAACCCATTGGCAAGACAGCGATGTTCCATGGAATACTTAAAATCTTAAAGAGCTTTGTGGTCAAACAGATGAGAGAAAAGCTCAGTGAAACGGACATCTTTACTGCAGGACTTCTCAGAACCTTCAATACATACTCTAAGTCTCCCTAGGAAGGTCTGCAGGGCACAGTTTCCCACCTTCTTTCACTTTTGTGGGACACCAGGCAGAGCTGTGTGACACCACATGCTGCTCCGGGACGCCAGAACCAGGTCTACGAGGGGAAGCAGAAAACTCTGATGCCAATCTCAGGGGGAGGGTCCCCGTGCTACTGCCGCTCCTCGCCTCCCCCACGGCAGGCTGGCTGAGCAGCATGGGGGTATCACCATGGGATTTCTCTCCCTTTGGGGTTCAGCCAGCACCAGACCCTGGTGGGGGAGTTTGACACTGGCCACAGAGAATTCTCCCCATGTTACTCTGCATAGCCTGCCCCACCCCAGCCACAGAAAGGGGTTATGACTAAATCCCCCCCCCTCACACTGTGATTGGCCCAACAGGTGGCTCATAATCCAAGCAGGCCAATCCGAGACTTCCCTGGGATTGTTTGGAGCACCGTGAGAAAGAAGCTTTCCTTCCACCAAGGCTGCCAGGAAGCCTATTCTGCTGTAGGACAAGGTCTGTCTGATGGAGACAATGAAGCTAAAAGGCAGTCAAGCAGACAGGGACCAAGAGGGAGAGAATGTCCCGGAAGCATCAAGTCCCCAGTTCCAGCCCAAGGCCCTGGTTCTTGCAGCAATTGTCTTAATCCTCCTAGCCACCTCCAGAGCCTCCCCGGTGGCCTGAGCCAGATGGAGCTGGATTTCTGTTGCCTGCAAACCAAAAAGTCCTGACCGATACCAGTCTCCGAGCCCCTTCAGAGCCCACAATTTATTTTGCAGCCAAGACAGGCCCAACAGGGCTGTGGGTATGGAATGCCACATGTGTGCCAGGGCAAGCCCCACTGAAATGTGCCCTGGGGCCTCAGCCAGAGAAACCGAGAGAAAGCCCTCCTCTCCATGGGCCCCAGATTTCCTGCTGTCAGCACAGTTTTAGTTCAGGAGATAGGGTCACAAAGGGCTCAGCAGAGGAGCTATCTCAAGGTCAGGGTTATTCTTTCATTTAACAAACCTTTATGGTGAGCCTGCAGTAGGTTAGGTACTGGGGACGCAGCAGTGAAGAAGCCAGATGAGGTCCCTGCTCCCAGGAGCTTATCTTCCAGTGGGAGAAGTGAGAAATAGACAAGCAAAGAAATTAATAAATAAGGTTATTTCTGATAAAGCACATCAGAAAGTAGAAGGCAAAATAGGATGGTCAGGGAGTACCATCTAAGGGGGTGCTGTGGTCTGAATGCTGTGTCCCTCCAAAATTTACATGTTGAAATCTTAACACTCAGTGTGGTGGTCTCAGGAGGCGGGGCCTCTGAGAAATGATTAGGTCATGAGGGTGGAGTGCTCATTAATGGGATGAGTGCTCTCATCAGCGACCCTGCAGAGCCCCCTCACCCCACCACCATGGGAGGGCATAGAGAGAGGTCAGGCACCTGCAACCTAATAAAGGGTCCTCACCAAAGCAGGACCGTGCTGGCGCCCTGTTCTTGGACTTCCAGCCTCCAGAACCGCGAGAAATGAATTCCTGCTGTTTATAAGTCACACAGTCTATGGTGTTTTGTTATAGCAGCTTGAACAAACCAAGACAGGGGTGACATCTGAGGTGACATAGGAAAATTGAGGATTCAGCCATGTCGGACGAGCGCTGCAGGCAGGGGGAACGGCAAGCACACAAGCCCTGAGGTGGGGCAGCCTCGGCCTGTCTGAGGATTTCAAGGTGGGTGTGAAGAGCAGAGGACAGTGGTGGGAAATGAAGGCAGAGATGAGCCGGGCCAGGTCACCAAGGCCTGGGGACCCACGAGAGGAAGGGGAGATTCTAGCAAGTCTAAAGGGCCGCCACTGCCTTGCAGGATCCAGGGAGGAGCCCTGGGCAGCCTTACTTATGTCTTCTTGGGTCCCAGAAAAGCAAGGGGCTCCCAGGCACAATCTTCCAGGGAAGCCCTTGGGCTGGGAGCAGAACAGAGCATGAGTCAGAATAGCACATGGCTTCAAAGGCTGGAGATCACTGGTGCAATCTGTGGTCAGGAGACGCCTGGGGATGCCACACGGCAAACAGGCCCAAGACCCTCAGGGCCCGAAACACACTCTCTCTTCCTTACTCGTGGACTGGCCAGGGGGCTTCTTCCAGGACCCAGGCTAACGGGGCAGCTGCCTCTGGAACTTTACCAAATGGCTCTTAATGCTCCCACCAGACCCATCTTCTGCTCACACTTCATTGGCCAAAGCAAGTCAGAGCCACATTTAACTGTAAAGAGGGTTGAGGGGGACACAATCTTTCTATATGCCTAGAAGATAGACACCTGGGAATATTTGGGGTGCAACACTAATGGAAGTCTTACAGATGGGAAACTGAGGCTCAGACAGTTGGAATGGAATCACGAGAAGCTAGTGAAAGAGTGGGTTGTAACACCCAGCCTGTGAGGGTGGCCCAAGTGCTCTCTCTGCAGTGCCCCATCCCCACCCCACCCTGCCCCAGCCTCCCCTTCTGCCTAATGACTTCAAGAGCTTAATGTCCTAAGCCTCCCGTGCCCTCCACACACAAGCATGAGCTCACCCTCCCAGCATCTTGGAAGACAGACAGGGTGCTGGGACACCCCCTCTCGCTCTTCCTCTCCCCAGGGGCCCTGAATTGGGTGGCAAGAGCAGGCCTGAGCTAGTGCTGGCAGCTGCCCATCTGGCATCTGGAGGAAGGAGGGTCGATGAACAGTGTGCCAGGGGCTCCCCTTAAGCTACCAGGCTGCAGCCTGAGCTCCGGGGCCAGCACTGGCTCATCGCTCCCACCCGCTTTCTCCCTCTGAAGCAGGTCGCGGGGCTCCTCCAGCTGCCCCCTCTTGTCCTGTCTGCTGGGAGGAGCCGGGGGCCAGCAGCCCAGGTGGGCCCACAGACCCCCGCTGACCCCCTCAGGAGCCACAGGGCAGGGCAAGAAGGATGCCCCCTCAGGCAGGTCTGGGTCTGCCAGCTCGCCGTCTGCTCCTCGGCGGACGGGTGTTTTCCTTCCCACAGGGCAGGCATGCTTGCAGCCTGTCCCAAGTCAGCCTGCCCACAGCCCCTGAGAGCCCAGGGAAAGGCGCCTCCCTCTCGTCTCTGGCTCCCCAGCCTGTGCGCAGTGGGTCCTCAGTCCGTGCCTCCCGACTGGCTGCGAGCCGGCAGCGGCCCAGCCGTGCAGCCGGGATGCGTTAACGCTCCTGCCTAGGAGCCCGGAGGAGTCCTGGGCTCAGCCGATGGCTCAGGGCTCCCCTCCGGCGCAGGCTGGGTGGGCCGGGAGGACCCAGGAGGGCTCCGGGTGGAAAGCTGGCGGGGCCGGAGTCCAGGCCGCCCCTCCCAGGGCAGGGCCTCTCTGAGCCTCGGCCGGGCCGGTGGGTGACTCAGCCGGGACACGCCCACAGCCCACTTTCCCCGGGACGCGGGGCCACCCCGGACGGGTTCCCACGGGGCACCGCAGCAGAGCCGCTGGCTGGGCAGGGGCAGCGGCCGGCCTGGGCCGGGCTCTGAGGCCCAGAGGGCTTCTGACGGGCACGGAGGCCGCTGCGCAGGAGGCCGGCCGGGAGTGGCCCACTTGGCCCGCGGGGCCCGGTGAAGGCCGCTCTGGGCCCCTGGGGCTGGGGAGGAAGGGCCGCGGAAACGGCTGGCGGTGAGGCCGGCCCTCCGGGGGCCTTGTCAGGAGGCCCCTCCCTGACCAGGCCTCGGCCCTGCGGCCCCAGCTCCCGGCCGGTCGGCGCTTTGCTTTCACACAAGGACACATTAGGATGCGCCGCCCGCGGTAGACAAAGAGCTATTTTTACCGCCTCCTTGTCTCCCCTCGGCGCCCTAGCCGTCCGCCAAGGTACGCGCCTCGTCCTCCGTCCTGGCGCGCCGCTCCCCGGGCTGGGCCGCTCGGCCGCCACCCCCTCGCTCAGCGCCGCCCCGGACCAGGTGCGATGCGGGACGAGCGGGGCTGGCGGGGAGGCCGGGGCGGAACCAGGGGGGCCCCCGCCTCAGCCCGTGCGCGCGCCCCCGCGGCCTGTGCGGAGCGGCCGCCCCCCGAGCCCCCCACAGCTGCTCCTGCGCGGACGAGGCCCCGAGAACGAGGCAGCACCGCCGCCCCTGCCTCAGGGGAGGTCAGCGTGCGGGGGCAGCGTCCCGAGCGCCGGGGTTAGAGCTGCTGGCGCGCAGCGGGAACAAAGGCGACCGGACCTTCAGGCACTTTTATTGTTCCGAAATGCTTTCCAGCCAATACATCCCTGTTTGCTTGACCCCAGCCAGGCGGCCACTGCCGTCCTGTGCACCCGGACCCCACAGCGCACGGGACATTATTGGTCCCATGTTCCAGACTGGGAAACAGGCTCACTTGCCCACATCATCCCGCTGTAACTGGCAGAAACTGGATTTGAACCCAGAGCTCTGCAGCTCCAGGCTGAGTCCCGTTGGGCCTCCCCCACCGCAGCGCAACCCCCAGCCCAGCTGGCAGGGACTCTGTCCCACTCGCGGGGCTCCCGGGAGCCCTCAGGCGCCGGGGGCGGGGATGGGTGACCTGCCCGCGGGCTGGGTGGGGGAGGGAGACCCCCGGGCCGTCGGTCCTCCTCCTCCCCCTCCTGTGGACTCTGAAGCAGGGCCTGCTGCAGTGGGAAGGAGCCGCTGGCTGTGATGGTTTTTTTTTAACCACTTGATCATGATCAAGGATTTAATTTTATCCCCCTCTCTGGCTGGCTCTGATTCTATTTGGAGTTTAAGCACGAGCTAGTGAGCGGGAGGGTCCCTGGGAGACAGGACTCCCACCCCCAGGCTCTGCAAGGCCCCTGGCTTCCTGTCCAGCGTGACAAGATCCATCTGGGGGACCCAGTCTGCTCTGCAGGTTCAGGACGGCTAAGAACTGCTCCAGCTGACACCCTTCCCCCACGCAAAGCTGCTTAGCCAGGGAGCGGTCTAGGGGCGGGACAGGAGGCGACTCTCCCCCAGCTTCCGTCAAGGGATCATTTCAGCTCTTTCATCCTCAGCAAAAAAGTGTTTAACAAGCACCTGATTGGATCTGGGGCCCGGAGCTGTGGACCTGCTCTGAATGACTTACAAGCAGAGAGGATGGGGGCAGGGGACACCATAGTGGTGACTTAGTGTTGACCATATGTGCTGACCACCCACTGTGGGCAGGTCACTCAGCTAAACTTGTCATATGCGTCATCCCATTAATTCTCAGCACGTCTTAGGGGATAGATGTTCTTGTTTTTTCCATTTTTCCAGCAAGTTGGATAATTTGCCCCAAGTCACACAGCTGCCAAGAGTCAGATCTAGATGTCAGTTGCACCAGAGTTCTGTCTCCCCAGCCCCCAACTACATGGACATAAAAATGTATACCCTGGGAGTAAACAGTATAAACCAAGGTTAAGAGAGAATTATGTTTGTTCAGGGCTTTATTGGATTCAAAGCATTTTTGTGTAGAGTTGTGGAATATAGCTTTGCTTTCATTATTATTCCCATTTTACAGATGAGGAATTTAAGGCTAAGACCCACCCAAGGGTACAGAGGTCACGGTAGGGTGGCAGGGCACCAGCCCCAGCCTGAGGGCCCCCAATTCTGAACTCTTTCTCTGATCCTTTGGGGAAAGGTGTGCTTCAAGGCTGGGCTGCCAGATGCTCGCCCAGGGCTGTGAACAGGAAGGGGCAGGGCAAAGTGGAGCAGGAATTTATTCTAGAAAAACCAGCTTAGCCTGGAGGAGGATTGCTGGTCTCCCAGGGGAGGCATCAGAGTGGGTGAAAGGTGAGTAGCTCAAGGGAGGTGGTAGGAGAGCAGCTTCATCCGGGAGGTCAGGGCTGCTGGCCTGAGGACCCACACGGTTAACGCACCTTGTGGGTATTTGTTAACCTACTATAGCCAGGCTCACCGGGCACGGAGGAGGGCAATCACCAGATCAGTCCAGGGTCAAAGAGAGGGTTTTCTCCCCAGCCCCACCCGCCCCCTGTCAAAGCTGGAAGTACAGAGTCTGGGGTCAGAAAACCTGGGTCCAAGTTCTGGCTAACCCACGCTGACCTTTAGCAAACTGTGGAACCCCGATTTCCTCATCTGTAAAATGGGGATAATAACATACTCACTTCACACATGACTGAGGATTATGTGTATATAATGCTGCACACCTGCACACAGGTGAGCTATTCAGACTGGGACAAGGGAGACACCCACATAAAAGATGTTTATGAACAGCCACCTCCTTCCAGGGCTGAAGCTAAGGAGCAGGAGGGGGAACCGGAGGCTGTGGGTTGCCTCCTGGGGCTGTGCAGGTGGGGCAGGGCTCCCACAGGTGTGCGAAAAGGGCAACCACCTGTTGCACACTCGGTTCCTTCCCTGGGGACTCAGGAAGAGGCCAGGCAGGGCAGGGTGGGCAGGATGCCCTCAGCTCCCGTCATCAGCTCTCCTAACTACCTGCTAGCAGGTCTGGCAGGCCCCCCTGGGAAACCATCCATGAGGGGGTAGTTCCAATGTCAAGGAGGAAAGTAAAGGCGAGTGCTGGCTGATATTCAAAAAGCATTTCAGTGCCCTTGTCCTTTGAGGCGGCCTTTCTTTAAATTAGACTAGAAGCTATGGGTCCCCCCAGGTTACCCCCATCTCCTAACACCTAGTGGTTCCCCAGTAGAGAAAGGGCCTTCACTGGACAGGGAAGCGTTTTCTAAACACGGCCTCAGTTTAGTCTGGGCCTATTTCATCCTCCAGCAAAGGGGTGGGGTGGCCATGAGCAACAGAAAGAGAAAGAAAGATAGGGAGGGAGGGAGCATCTGCCCATGCAGGCCAGGCAGGTGGGTAGCGGTGGGGTCTCCTGGGGCCCTCAGAGCTCCTTGGCCCTGGAAGGTGGGTCCTGCCCCCGCCACTGAATCAGGTGCCACAGAGGGATCATCTTCCCGCCACAAAGGGCCCTGTTCAAAGGCTGGAGCAGCCTAGATTCTCACAGCTGCTTTTCACCTACTGGACAGGGTGAGGCACTTCATTCATCCCCTCCCCAACCCCCACTGGGAAACACCAACAGCAGGCCAGGCGCCATGCCTCGGCGCTCTCCTCCCACCTGTCAGGCTCATTACTGGCCACATGCACTTGTGCCTGGAAAGGTGGACCCAGAAGGTTGCGTGCTGCGTGGGCCAAGGGATCCTGAACGACCCAGTGCTGCCCAGTGTTTGCCCTTCACCTGCTGATTTGCCCCGACTCATCTTTCTTGCATGGCCTTATTCCCATCAGAACTGACAGGTTGGTCAGCTCTGGGAGGCCACCCCCACCCCCAGCTCCAGCTCCAGGCTCTCTGTGGGGCTGGCAGGAGGGACCAGGGCCAGCCAGCCCCTCCCTCTGCTCCATGGCCCAACTTACACAGGAGCCTCCAGTGTTGCCTACAAGTGCCACTCAGCACGCCAAGGGCAAGGGAGAGGACTCTACCCCTGATTTACCTGACGTGAGCCCGTGATATGAATCTAATTCCTGGCTTATGTAGCAGTCTTTTTTTTTTTTTGTCTTTCGCTCAATAACTAGAAATTCTTTCCAGAAATGGAAGTTTAACAGAGAAAGGCAGACCAGCTCAATATAAGAAAGAATGTAAGTCACTCAAAGATGAGATGGGCTACCTTGTGAGGCAGTAAGTTCCCCAGCCTGAGAGGGTATTCATGCAGCAGCTGGACCAGCCCTTTTCAGAGATGTTTCAGAGGCGGCATGCACATCCAGTCACTGCATGGGCCGCCAGACAACCCCTCACATTTCCCCCCACACTAAGATTTATTAATATCCATTCTGCCATCTGTCCTCATACCCTATAAACCCCATAGCATTTAGCACCTGGTGAATCTCTTTGAAAAGGAAATCGCGGCAGTGAGTTCATGGATGCAACAAAAAATGTGAAGACCTAAAATGGGATGAAGGGTGGGAATTAAAAATTCCAGAACATGCTTCCAAAGCAAAAATCCCTGACACAGAAATGATTTCAGCTTCTGAACTTGAATATACAACTGAACACCAGGGAATCTTCCATTTCTGGGATGATGGAAGGGTGGATGTCCTGTTTGGAATTTTGTAACAAGCGTTTGAAGACCACTGCCATCACACAGGCTATGGGATATCTAGTCTGGAAGAGTCCCCACACCCTTATGGGGTGCTCAGTGTCTGCTCAAGAGCATGAAGGAGTGAGGTCAGCTCTGAAGATTACTGACCTCAGCCCAATCTAGGAAGATGTTTAGAATCCCCAGGTCAAAATGGAGGCTCAACCTTCCTGTGGACCTGCCTTCTGAGCTGGGGAGATCTGAAAATTCCTCCAAACCCCAAGCTGCACTCCAGATCACAGACAATTAACTAATGAACTGTGGCCCCTCTTTGGGTAGGGAGGGCCCAGGAGCAGAGCCCACTTGGTGCATGGAAAGCAGTGAAGGAACCTAACTCCGAGGGAGAGAACTCAGCTCACACACCAAGCTATTAAAAATCTTTATTTATTTATTTATTTGTTTATTTGTTTATTTATTTATTTATTTATTTCTCCAACAGATAGATCTGTAGTTGAAATATGAAGCCACAGCAACACCTTCCCATTTCTTCTTCAGGTGATGAGATGGGTCAGGGCCATCACTATTGCTAAGAGTGAGGCCCATGAACTTGACAAGGACAGGCTGGGGCAGAGAACACACCCTTGGCCAGGTCACCGGCCCTGTACGGGGGCTGCAAGTACAGAGGGGCACCATCGGCAGCCCCGCCCTGAGGCCTGGTAACAGGGTTAGTTAGCCCCTTTCCCCAGGGGCTTCGCTGCAGCTGCAGGCCCCTGAGCGGGGAGTGTGTGTTTGTGTGCACATTCACACATGCATGTGCACACACACACCACCCCTGTTGGAGGAAGATGCTCCCGGGCCCTGCTGGGAGCCCCCCAGTCCTTGATTTCTTGGGATCAGTGGTCTTCGCAGTTTAACCTAACCAGGCCAGCTAACCAGGGCCAGGGAACCCCTGCGTGGAGGCTCAGACAATGCTCAGACTGTAGCATAAACTGCCAGTGACCTAGAGGCTCTCCAGGGCTTGGGCCTAGGACATGTTGGTGTTCGGCACCTGCACTCCCTGACAGCCTTGAGCCCTGAGAAGGGGGAAATGAGGCTCTGAGAATCTTCAGGCTCTGCGCCCTGGGCAGGAAGTGGGCCTGAGCCGCCACTACCTCAGGTGGTGGGGGAGGCCTCCTTGCCCCGAGGCCTGCACCTTTCTCCAACTCCCCACCCAGATTCCATTCCTGTGAGAGAGGCAGGGGGGATGGTGGCCACCCCCTGGGTAGGAGAGGTAGGGGTAGGAGAGCAGGTGGGAACTTGGGGTCCTGCAACCCTTTAAGACCGCAGTTCTGTAAATATGCTTCCGGGGCCAGATTTGAGGGCCTGCCTGGTGGGACTTCTCAGGGAAGGCTTAGCCAGAGGTCTCTGTTGGCACTTTGTAAATAAATAATGATGCTGTCCCTTCCAAGCTGATGTGGGGAGAGACCCTGCTGAAGGCAGCACAGAGAGGGGCAAGGGCCCAGGCGCTAGGACTCTGGGAGCAGGCAAGTACATCCTGCTCCAGTGGCGACACCTCAGGAGCCTGGCTGGGGAGGATGAGGGGGGCCCTTTGGAGCCAAAGGCTGTCCAGGGCCTACTGAGCCAACCTGAGGCCTTTGTGTGGGTTCTGGGCTCCTGGGCAGAGACCTTGGCTACACTGTGGGCCTCACACTGGGAGCCGTTCCTGCCTTTTACAGGAGGCCTCAGGGAGTCAGGTGGGAAGGAATGGCCGAAGGGACAGAGCAGCCCAGGGCAGCGCTCCTCTGCTCAGTATGCGCAGGCTGGCGAGGCCCGGACGGCATCAAGCAACTCCATCCTCACCAAGGGAAGCTGGCCGGGTCAACTCATGGCAGTGACGCACATAAATCCTGGCTAACGGTCATCTCTAATTGGGGTGTTCATTCAGGACAACGCAAACATGCTTGGGCCTCTGTTTTCCAGCTGTGGGCCCTGCTTGGGGTCTTTGGGTCCCCTTGCTGGTGGAGCCAGGGGTGCTCATTGAAGCTAAAACACTCTCCAGGTGGAACCCAGCCTGGAGAGGGGCTGCCTGCAGCAGAGTCGGGGGAGTCCATGGCAATGGGGGTCTTTGGGGGACCGATGGGCAGCCAAGCACATACGGGAAGCCGGTCAAATGGGAACACAAACAAAACACGTGAAAGCGTCAGCAAGCTCTTTGTGTAATAAATATTGCAAAGCGCACTTGGTTTCTTTCTTTCTTTTTTCAAGTCAAGTGTAACAACCAATGTCCCGACCCTGTTTTCAGCATTCAAAAGGGAAAAGCTGTTGCTAGCAGCAGAACACCTCCAGCCAATCAAAGAAAAAAAACCGTTTCCCACTAGCTGGCCAATCAAAATCCTTTTCCAGTTTAAGCAGCCAATCAACCTCTTCACATTCCTAAAAAGTGACCTAAATAAAGCACCAGAGCTCGGAGAGCCTCCTGGGAAGCCATACACCGAGGCGCAAATTAAAAAAAAAAAAAAAAAGAAAGGGAATCAGAAATAAAAATAAACGGTTTCAGTTGGTCAAGATTTAAAAATAAAAAGGTTTCTTTCTGCAGCCAATCGTGAGTCCATCTCTTTAGGCCAACTGTAAGTGCACCACTGGCAGCTTCCTCGATGGTAGCCCCTCTGAGTGGCCATGGGGCGGCTGGGTTGGTTTGGGATGGAGTGGAGCAGGGGCACAGGGTGAGGAAGGTGATCTGCTGCCACTCAGCTGGCCGAGGTCCACACGGGTCTCTTGGCCTTTGCCAGCTTCCAGGGTGTCCCGAGTAGCTACTGCCTCCGGTCCTCCGTCTCCGACCTGGAAAATGCCATCACCACATCCTCTGCACCTGCAGAGCAGGGGAAAGACCTGCTTAGGGGCCCCTGGCACAGGGCTGCCGTCGGGGCAAGGAGCTGTGTCCCCCCACCTGCAGCACCAGTCCACGGTAGCATGGTGCTTTCTGAATTCAAAGGGCTTCCAAGGAAGCCCACCACGCCACTGGACATTCCCTACAGCCTAGCCAGGGGTATGCCATCAGTCCTGCATCGGCTGCAGGGGTGGGGCTCAGAGGCTGGTTCAAGGCCACCCGGAGGTGAGCACAAGAACCCAGGGCTGCTGGTACTAGAGTAGAGCTCTGCTCACATCCCCTGCTCTAAGGCTGCCCGTGGGGACTACCCTCTTTCTTCTCAAGACTCTTGTTTTGAACCCTTTGTTGGATCTTTCTCACTCTGATTTCTAATAGCCATTCTACTTTGCCCAAAGCCAGCACCTATGCGAAGGAGCGTGGCCAGGCCATTTCCGCCTGCACTCAGCATGGCTCCTATGGAGAAAGATAATGGTCATAATCTTTATTATATTATTTTTAATTGTGATTTGAGATTCTTCTCCAGGCCTTCATGAAATCACTTCCTTTGTCTTGTTTTCCATAAGGCAGGCTCTGACATGCAGCCAGAAAAGGCAGGAGGGAGGAGGGAAAGAGCTAGAAATACTGACCTGCCTCTACTCGCACAGCTGCTGGGGAAGGAAGGAGCTGAGTGAGCCCGTGGGCCCTGCAGGCAGGTGAGGTGCCCACGTCCCACCCTGCCTCCCAGGCCAGCCTGGGGCCTCCTGCATCCTGCTACCTTCTCTCCTTTTTCTAAGGGACTGTTCCTGGTTGTGCCCCATCGTAACAGTTGGGTGCTGTGGCCTTTGTGACATACTTTTCTTCTGTACAGCTGGAGACATTCTCCCTGGGAGGGGACGGGAGGGTCAAAGCAGTAGACACCGGCAGGTGAAATGGTCGGGGAGAGGGCACAGTTCCACCCCAGCCATGATGTTGGCTGTCTTCGCCCACAGCACAGGGGAGACCCCTGAGTGGCAGCCTCCCACTGACCTCCTTCCCTGCGCCCTGCCACATGGAGGACTGGAGGCAGCACCCAGCTGTAGCGCTGCAGGAGGGCACATCCGCAAGGTATGAACTTCATGGAGATGTGCCTTCAATGTGGCACCAGAACACCAAGGAGCTGCCAAGGGAACTAAGCCTGCCACATGCACCCCAACCTGCCTTGGTGGGGGTCTGCTGGTACCAGCACAACCTCTATTCCTGAACAGGGGAATAAGTTCTGGAAAGAAGCTCAGATTGTCTGACTTCTTGGGATGGGGGGGTCTTTTGCTTGGAAAATCCTGAAAATCCTTTCCGTTTTCTCAGGAACATTCTGTTCTTGCCGCAGTCCTAGGAGCACGAAATATCACTACAGACAGACTTTTCCTAGCAACCAGATATCCAAGATTACATCATACCCTGGATGGCAGCTGAGCTGGTTACCTAACAGATGCCGTCTTTTCCCGAATGCCGCCTCCCCAATTTGCTAATCAGGAGGCGGCTGGAGACCAGGAAAGGAGAGTTAGCAAAAGATGCCTTGGATGCAATGAACAGTGGCTGCCCACTCGCTCCTTTCCTTGCCTGTTTTGTGTGCTTTCTCACAGGGTCCTTGGGCCTCTGTGTGAGCTGCAGGCACAAAAATAGCACTGGCTGTCCCAGGAGGGACTGGTGAGTCTGCAGAGGGAACAGCCACTGGCTCCTTGGGGGAGCCCAGACCCAGGGGCCATGGCTCCCAACACCCAGCCTGCCTAGTGTGTGCACTTGGGCCACACTTGGGACAGGGTGCGGTGAGGGGGAAGGAAGTGACCTCTTCAAGGTCACACAGGGATTCTGATGGCTATTTAACAAGACACCTGAAGCAGACGATCTACCAGAGCCCTACCCATGCCCCCTGCCAGCTGGTCACGCCATTCCTGGCTGGGGATAGCGGCTCCCATTTATACAGCCTCCCACTCGGCTGCTGGAGCTGGCACAGAAAGGGCCCATAGGGCTGCAATCATTCCGTGGCCTGTTCTGTCCCTAAACGACCTGTGGTTCTCCAGACCTCACCACAGGGATCTACTTTCCTTCAGGGCCCAAGAGGGGGCGGTCTCGTCCACAGCACTCTTTGACCTATCCTTATCATTGGCTGGCCTGGTAGCCATCATTCAACAAGGGTCTCACTGTGAACCAGGCAGACTTCCAGGCAACCAGGCAGGACGCTGCTTTTCCTTCTTTTCTCCATGAAATTTGAGCCAGTTACCTAATGGGGAGGGTAAACTGCACAGTTACTTGTCACGGGAGGGACTTCAGAGGTGGATCCCCACAGTCCCTCTTCCTTCAAAGGTCAGCATGTGGCAGCTCCCGTGGGCACTCTCACTGTCCTGGAATCATGGGGCTCAGAACAGAAAGATACTGCAAAGAAGCCAGCAGGCCAGCTTACTGCCTCCAGGCTGTTATCTAGGTTTCCTATCCCATTTCAGAGATGAGGCCATGTCCACCCCATTGATGCCTCTGCTGACACAGTCTGGATTCTGGCTCAGAGCTTCTGTTCATTCTTTTCCCACTAGAGGTGGGTGAGCACATGAGGGGAGAAGCTGCTCAGTCTCTCATTCTCTGACACATTAAAATCAAATGAAGACATCATTAGACAACTACAGACCAGTATCTCTGATGAATACAGATATTCAAGATACCTATAATATGTATTCAACAAAATAATAGCAAACTCAATGCAACATACAAAAAGGATTATGTACTCTAAGTGAGACTTATCCCAGGAATGCAAGGTTGGTTTAACATCCAAAAATCAATGAACATAATGTATCAATAAAAAAAAGATAAAAACCATATAATGATCTCAATAGACACAGAAAATACACCTGACAAAATTCAGCACCCCTTCAGTCAGTCCAACAAGAAGATTATAAATATATATGCACCCAACACAGGAGCATCAGCATATGTGAAACAAATACTAACAGAAGCAAAGGAGGAAATAGACAGCAATGCAATTATTTTAGGAGACTTTAACACGCCACTCACTCCAAAGGATAGATCAACCAGGCAGAGGATAAGTAAACACACAGAGGCACTGAACAACACACTAGAACAGATGGACCTAACAGATATCTACAGAACTCTGCACCCAAAAGCAGCAGGATACACATTCTTCTCAAGTGCACATGGAACATTTTTCAGAATAGACCACATACTAGGCCACAAAAAGAACCTCAGTAAATTCAAAAATATTGAAATCCTACCAACCAACTTCTCAGATCACAAAAGGTATAAAACTAGAAATAAATTTCAGAAAGAAATCAAAAAGGCTCACAAATACATGGAGACTTAACAACATTCTCCTAATGAATCAATGGGTTAACGACCAAATCAAAACAGAAATCAAAGAATATATGGAGACTAATGACAACAACAACACAAAGCCACAACTTCTGTGGGACGCAGCGAAGGCAGTTTTAAGAGGAAAGTACATTGCAATCCAGGCCTATTTAAAGAAGGAAGAACATTCCCAAACGAACAGTCTAAAGACACAATTATTGAAATTGGAAAAAGAAGAACAAATGAGGCCCAAAGTCACCAGAAGGAGAGACATAATAAAGATCAGAGAAGAAATAAATAAAATAGAGAAGAATAAAACAATAGAAAAAAATCAATGAAACCAAAAGCTGGTTCTTTGAAAAAATAAACAAAATAGATAAACCCCTAGCCAGACTCATTAAGAGAAAAAGAGAATCTACACACATAAACAGAATCAGAAATGAGAAAGGAAAAATAACAACGGGCCCCACAGAAATACAAAGAATTATAAGAGAATATTACGAGCATCTATATGCTAACTAGCTGGAAAACCTAGAAGAAATGGACTTCTTAGAAAAATACCGCCTTCCGGGGGACTTCCGGGAATATGGCGTCTTGAACGGACTAGCAGAAAAATTCCTCCCAACATTATATTTATTCACGAAAATACAGCAAATACAACTATCCCTAAAAGAGAGACCAGAATACACAGGAAAGTGCTCAGCGTACAGCTACACCTGTGAGAACTTGGCAGCCGGTGAGGCGGACGGGCGGCGATCCGGTGGGACCGAGCGCTCCCCCCCCCAGAGCTCCAGCGGCCAGACACGCCGCACCCGGCGAGGCGGGACGGAAACACGATCCAGCGAGACGAGAGCGCCCCTGCACCCCAGCACTCCGGCGGGAGTCTCGGCAAGGCGGGTAAGGTACGGAGCCGCGAGCAGACCGAGCGCTCCTCTCCCCCAGCGCTCCGGCGGGAGGAGAGGATTCAGAGCCGGGAGCCAGGGGAAGTCTGGGCCCGGAGCGCCCCTCCACCCCAGCACTCCGGCGGGAGTTCCAGCAAGGCGGGTAAGGTACGGAGCCGCGAGCGGACCGAGCGCCCCTCTCCCCCAGCGCTCCGGTGGTGGAGATCTGCGGTGTAGCGGAGATTGGAGGGACAGAGGGCACAGGGTCCCAGCCGGGAACGTGCAAGTTGCCCGCGGCAGGCTCCGGGAAGGAAAAAGAAAGGAGAAAAAGGGGAAGAAAAGCGCGCGCTCTACCCCAGTGGTCTTAAAGAGACAGGAGCTCAGTAGAGGGGCCGGATAGCCCCGCGAACTGAGCCCAGCAAGCTGGGAGTTCTGGGGAGCTTTGGACCCCGTAGCTGGCGACTGGGAAAGAGTGCCCGCCATTGAGACCCTCACGGAGATCAACAGCTTCCCATTGTTTCCAACCCAGCTAGAACTATAGTGGCGCTGGAATAGTGGAGCAACAGCGCCACCTACAGCACTCGCGCAGAACCCACGCCCGGTGGCATTTTTTTTTGTTTTGTTTTGTTTTGTTTTGTTTTTTCTCCCCTTTCTTTTCTTTTTTTTCTTTCCCTCTCTTTCAACAGCCTCCCATCCATTCTCACCCGGCCACAGATTTAAAGGGCCGTGTGGAGCGACGTGGCCGCGGCTCTGGAATAGCGGAGCAATAGCGCCACCTACAGCATTCGCACAGAAACCACCCCGGTGGGCTTTTTGGTGTTTTTTTTTGTTTTGTTTTGTTTTGTTTTGTCTTGTTTTGTTTTGTTTTGTTGTTGTTCTTGCTGTTTTCTTTTAGGTGTTGCTGCCTTTTCTTTTTCTTTCTTTTCTTTTCCCTTCTCTCTCTCTCCTTATACTTTTATATTATTAGTAGAAATCTCTTTTTTTTCTTGTCTCTCCTTTCTTATCTCTCCTTGCTACCAACAACCAATTCTACAGTCATGAGAAGACAGAAGAATATGATACAGACAAAGCTTCAGACAAACACCAC
>JAQQAC010002837.1:7112673-7166401 GCA_029783875.1 Phataginus tricuspis
GGGGGGTACTGTACAGCTCAGAGAAGACAAGTAGCGATTCTCATCTCACTACGCTGATGGACAGTGACTGTGGTGGGGTTGGTGGGGGGGACCTTGTGATGGGGGGAGTTCAATCATCACGGTATTGCCCATGTAATTGTAGGTTAATGATACTAAAATAAAATAAATTATTAAAAAAAAAAAAAAAAATACCGCCTTCCAAGACTCACCAAGCAGGAAACAGAAAAACTAAACAGACCAATCACCAGCAACGAAATTGAATCGGTAATCAAAAAACTACCCAAGAACAAAACCCCCGGACCTGATGGATTCACCTCTGAATTCTACCAGACATATAGAGAAGAAATAACACCCATTCACCTTAAAGTTTTCCAAAAAATAGAAGAGGAGGGAATACTTTCAAACTCTTTCTATGAAGCCAGCATCACTCTAATACCAAAACCGGGCAAAGACCTCACTAAAAAAGAAAATTACAGACCAATATCCCTGATGAACGTAGATGCAAAAATACTCAACAAAATATTAGCAAACCGAATTCAAAAATACATCAAGAGGATCATACACCATGATCAAGTGGGATTCATCCCAGGGATGCAAGGATGGTACAACATTCGAAAATCCATCAACATCATCCATCCCATCAATAAAAAGAAGAACAAAAACCACATGATCATCTCCATAGATGCTGAAAAAGCATTTGACAAAATTCAGCATCCATTTTTGATTAAAACTCTCAACAGAATGGGTATAGATGGCAAGTACCTCAACATCATAAAGGCTATATATGACAAACCCACAGCTAACATCATACTTAATAGTGAGAAGCTGAAAGCTTTTCATCTAAGATCAGGAACAAGACAGGGGTGCCCACTCTCTCCACTGTTATTCAACATAGTACTGGAGGTCCTAGCCACGGCAATCAGACAAAACAAAGACATACAAGGCATCCAGATTGGTAAAGCGAAGTCAAATTGTCACTATTTGCAGATGATATGATACTGTATATAAAAAACCCTAAAGACTCCACTCCAAAACTACTAGAACTAATATCTGAATTCAGCAAAGTTGCAGGATATAAAATTAACACACAGAAATCTGTTGCTTTCCTATACACTAATGATGAGCTAACAGAAAGAGAAATCAGAAAAACAATTCCATTCACAATTGCATCTAAAAGAATAAAATACCTAGGAATAAACCTAACCAAGGAAGTGAAAGACCTGTACTCTGAAAACTACAAGACACTTCTAGGAGAAATTAAGGAAGACGCTAACAAATGGAAATGCATCCCATGCTCTTGGCTAGGAAGAATAAATATTGTCAAAATGGCTATACTACCTAAAGCAATCTACAGATTCAATGCAATCCCTATCAAACTACCAACAGCTTTCTTCAATGAACTGGAACAAATAATTCTAAAATTCATATGGAACCACAAAAGACCCCGAATAGCCAAAGCAATCCTGAGAAGGAGGCATCAAACGGGGAATTACGCTCCCTGACTTCAAGCTCTACTACAAAGCCACAGTAATCAAGACAATTTGGTACTGGCACAAAAACAGACTCACAGACCAGTGGAACAGAATAGAAAATTCAAACATTAACCCAAACACCTACAGTCAATTAATATTTGATAAAGGAGCCCTGGATATACAATGGGGAGAGGACAGCCTCTTCAGCAGCTGGTGTTGGAAAAACTGGACAGCTACATGTAAGAGAATGAAACTGGACTACTGTCTAATCCCATACACAAAGGTAAACTCAAGGTGGATCAAAGACCTGAATGTAAATCATGAAACTATAAAACTCTTAGAAAAAAACACAGGCAAAAATCTCTTGGACATAAACATGAGCGACTTCTTCATGAACATATCTCCCCGGGCAAGGGAAACAAAAGCAAAAATGAACAAATGGGACTATATCAAGTTGAAAAGCTTCTGTACAGCAAAGGACACCATCAGTAGAACAAAAAGACATCCTACAATATGGGAAAATATATTTATAAATGATGTATCTGATAAGGGATTGACATCCAAAATATACAAAGAACTCACACACCTTAACAAACAAAAAGCAAATAACCCAATTAAGAAATGGGCACAGGACATGAATAGACACTTCTCTAAAGAAGAAATTCAGATGGCCAACAGGCACATGAAAAAATGCTCCACATCGCTAATCATCAGAGAAATGCAGATTAAAACCACAATGAGATATCACCTCACACCAGTGAGGATGGCCAACATCCAAAACACAAACAACAACAAATGTTGGCGAGGATGTGGAGAGCGGGGAACCCTCCTACACTGCTGGTGGGAATGCAAATTAGTTCAACCATTGTGGAAAGCAGTATGGAGGTTCCTCAAAAAACTCAAAATAGAAATATCATTTGACCCAGGAATTCCACTCCTAGGAATTTACCCTAAGAATGCAGCAGCCCAATTTGAAAAAGTCAGATGCACCCCTATGTTTTTCGCAGCACTATTTACAATAGCCAAGAAATGGAAGCAACCTAAGTGCCCATCAGTAGATGAATGGATTAAGAAGATGTGGTACATATACACAATGGAATATTACTCAGCCATAAGAAAAAAACAAATCCTACCATTTGCAATAACATGGTTGGAGCTGGAGGGTATTATGCTCAGTGAAATAAGCCAGGCCGAAAAAGGCAAGTATCAAATGATCTCACTCATATGTGGAGTATAAGAACAAAGAAAAAAAAACTGAAGGAACAAAACAGCAGCAGACTCACAGAACCCAAGAACAGACTAGTTACCAAAGGGAAAGGGACTGGGGAAGAAGGGCGGGAAGGGAGGGATAAGAGGGTAAAAGGGGCATTACGAATAGCAGACATAGGGTGGGGGGGCACGGGGAGGACTGTACAGCTCAGAAAAGACAAGTAGTGATTCTCATCTCACTACGCTGATGGACAGTGACTGTAATAGGGTTGATGGGGGGGACCTGATGAAGCGGGTAGTTTAATCATCACAATATTGCTCATGTAATTGTAGGTTAATGATACTAAAATAAAATAAATTGAAAAAAAAAAACAAAAGAAACAGTTAAAAAAAAAATTCAGCACCCCTTCATGATAAAAACACCCAATGTACCTAGGAATAGAAAGGAACTTCCTTAATCTGATAAACGGCATTTACTAAAAAACCCCAGCTATTATAATACCTAATGGTAGAAGGCTGAAAGCTCTCCCCCTTCAAGATCAGGAACAAGAAAAGGATGTCCACTCTCACCATTTCTATTCAATATTGTGGTGAAGTTTCTATCCAGGGCAATTAGGCAAGAAAAAGAAGTAAAAGGCATCCAACTTGGAAAGGAATAAATTAAACTGTATTTGTAGAGGACATGGATCTTACATGTTGAAAATCCTAAAGAATCTACTAAAAAACTATTAGAGCTAATAAACAAGTTGCAGGGTACAAGTTCAATATACAGAAATCATCTGTATGTCTATACATTAGCAATGAACAATCTGAAAATGAAATTAAGAAAATTTCATTTATCATAGCATCAAAAATAATAAAATACTTAGGTATAAATTTAATAAATGAAGTGCAAAATTTGTGCTCTAAAGTGTACAAAACACCGTTGTTTCAAAACACCATTGAAAGAAATTTAACACAATCCCTGTCAAAATCACAGATGCCTTTTTTTGCAGAAATTGACAAGCTACTCCTAAAATTCATATGGAAATGCAAAGGATCCTGGACAGTCAAGATAACCTTGAAAAAAAACAAGGTGGATTCATACTTCTGGATTTCAAAACACATTACGAAAGCTACAGTGAACAAGACTGGGTGAGACTGGCATAAGGATAGACATATAGGTTGATGAATAAAATAGAAAGTTCAGAAGTAAACCCTCCTATTTTTGGTCAATTAAGTTTTGACAACTCGGTGGGAAAGAACTGCACAAATGGTACTGAAACAACAAGATGTTTACATGTGAAGGATGTAGCTGGACTCTTACCTCACACCATGTACAAAAATTAACCCAACAACCTAAATATAAGAGCTAAAGTTATAAAACTCTCAGAAGAAAACATAGGAGTAAATCTTCAGGACCTGGGTTAGGAAATGGTTTCTTAGATATGATACCCAAAGCAAAGCCAACAGAAGAAAAAAATAAATTGGGCTTTATCAGAATTAAAAACTTTTATGCTTCAAAGAATATTATGAAAACAGTGAAAAGGCAATCCACAGAAGGGGAGAAAATATTTGCAAGTCATATAAGGGACTGGTATCTGGAAGAAATAAATAATATAACTCAATAATAGTAAGTCAAACACCATAATTTTTTAAATGGACAAAGAACTTGAACAGACATTTCTCCAGAGGAGATAGATGAATGGTCAACAAGCACATGGAAAGATGCTCAACACCATTAGTTGGTATGTAAATGCAAATCAAACCACAATGATTTCATGCCCACTAGGATGGCTGGAATCAAAAACAGACAATAACAAGCATTAACAAGAATGTGGAGAAATCAGAATCCTCCTACATGGTTGGTGAAGCTCCCAAGCCTGCTCCACCCCACGGCCTTGCCCATCCCAGTCAATGGCGCTTCCAACCTCTGATTGCTCAGGTCAAAATCCCAGGCTCTTCCTGAGTCCTCACTCTCTCTCATACACACTCTACATATCACACATCAGCAAATCCAGTCAGCTCTACTTTAAAATATATCTGGAATACATCACTATTTCCATTATCACCACCCTGGTCCAGGCCACCACTACCCCTTACTAGCATCCTGTACTCCCTTTGCCTGGGTCTCCCCAGTCTGGCCCCTGATGGTCCATTCTCCATCAAGAGGAAGTTCTTTAAAAACATAAGTCAGAGTTACCACTCCTTTGCTCAAAACTCCCTAAAGACTTTTTATTGCAAAATTTCTCATCACACTCAAAGTAAACTCCAAACTCCATAATGTGGCCTGCAAGACATGGTCTAGCTTCAGCCTGCCTCTTCACCTCCTTTTATACATGCCCTGCACCAGACACATGGGCCTCCTGGTTGTCCTTCAGGCACAAGTAACTTGCACCTCAGGACCTTTGCACTTGCTGTTTCCTTTGTCTCAATGCTCTTCCCTCCCAAGTTCATTTCATGGCTCTCACACTTCATGCCAATCTCTCTGCAAAATCACCTCCCAGGCCCTCCTTGACCACAGCTCTAAAAGAGTGCCCCATGTCAGTGTCTCAGGAGGCCGCAGTCTGCTTCAGGAGCCTCAGCATGAGCCATGTATTAATGTGATCTTTGATTTCCCACTGGAAAAGCACATTCCATATGATCAGGGCCTTTGTCTTATTCACTCACATATTCACAGCACCAAGGAAAGTTCCTGGAACACGGGATGAGTCCTTATTTATAGATGAGTAACCCGAAGCTCAGAGAGAGGAAGCAAGTAGGTGGATCAGAGGCAGAGGGAGGACCCAGACCTAGATTCTGAAGTCCCTGCCTTCATCACTACCACACAGTCTGCTATTTCCTCTTAGGAGAAGGAAATACCTGGCCTGCTCCAGTCAGGAGGTCCAGAGCACCGTGGCTGCTCAGACCTCCAGGCAGAGACGAGACCAATCCACCCATCTCTCTCAGAATGAACCAAGATCCAGCACTTAAGAAACAATACCAAAGCAGCCCTGGGATGCTTTGGAGAAAATCAGCTCCAACCTGGGGGGAGCTCTCCCCCATACTCCCCACTCCCCACCCTGCCCTACTGCTCTGCCAGATGTTCCCTCGTCCCGTGGCTCACCTGCTACAGAAAGCAGGGCCAAGGTGCTGGTGAGAGCACAGCTCTGAAGCAGGGCAGGGCACCCAGTGGGCTGTCCCATTCCATGCACAATGCCAGCTCTGCCCCTTTAACAATCAAGTGCCTGGGGAGAGAAAAATGACAAATATGCAGAGGCTTAGAAAATGGAAGCAGGCTCCTAGCCCAGAGCAGGAGGCAGACAATGGGATCACTGGTCCATTTGTAAGCTCCGGATTAATTCACACCAGCAGATTCCAGAGCCCAGGAGAGGCTCCGCACACCAGCATCGCACTTGGCCCGTGTCTGGCTTTCGGAGGGGAATCTGCACCTTGCCATCAAGAAGCCCCACTAGTTACTAGGTGTTGGAAAGCAGGAGACAGGGTACAATGTGGTTTGGAGAAAGCTCCCAGGGGATTCGGACACATCACCAATGTCTGGAGACTCACTCTTGCTACTTGACGGTCTAAGTTAAAGTCTTTCAAAGATCTTCTCATCAATAGATGAGGGCCTCGGTATGCTTCCTGAATTGCCAGAACGCTGCTATCAGCCATGTTTACAGCTGGGCCAGCAACAGCAAGTGAAGAACAGAAAAGAGGAACATGGAGATGCTGCAGCCCCGAGGCGGATGAGCCAAGAGGGGTACACGCAGCCTCTATTTCCCGAACCTGTCCTGGAAATCCTGGTGGAGCCTCTCACCCTTTTCCAGCAAAGGCAGAGCTCATCCTGGAAAAGCAGACCCTGGGGCTCCCACAGAGCAGGGGCTCAGGCCCTAGGGCAGACAAAATCTGCTCCTGACACCACCCTCCCTCTGCAGGAGAGATCCTGCATAGAGAGACCAGGTGGTGGGGAAGCAAGGGACAGGCTCCTGGGTGGCTCTGATGTGCTGACCTTGCAGGTTCTGCCTGATTTCCACCAAAGCACCTGGCTGCAGGCGGACAGCCTGAGCCAGAGAGCTCTTCCAGCTGTGGATCCTGTAAAATCTAGCTTAGAGCTGGTGCACAAAGGAGGCTGGGGAGAGAAAACAGCCCTGAGGATAGTGCTGAGGGCAACCCTACCCAAGAAATTGACACAAAGTACAAAAAGCCTGGTCCCACTCTCTGGGCGGCTGGCACCAGCCTTTGAGAAACCTCTGCACCTCCCACTAGCTAGAACTGATCAGAATGACTCCAGGGTCAAGGATCTCATGACCCCGACCTCCCAAGGGGCCTAATACCCTCCTACACTCCTACACACAGTAAACAACTGGGACCTGAAAAACTCAACAATATAACCCCAGAGGCTCCAGTTCCCATGGCTGCTGGAGATGGGAAGACATGCAGGGAGTTAACTTTGGCTAAGTGCTTCAGAACTGCCCAGGGAACACAACACCAAGCACGGACCATCCTTCATGCGCACAACCTATGGGCCAGAGGACACGTGACCATGTGCTCCACAGTGTCCAGAGCAATTCCCACGCCTGATGGCTGCCCTTCTCTCACCATGATTTTTGGTGGCCATGCTTCCTCCTCACCCAGGAGCTCATTATCTCGCTGTCAGTACCAACTAGCATCTGCTACCCAGCTACCCTAAACTGCAGCGGCTCAGCTACCAGCTCTGGGGAGACGAGCCAGGCAGCAGGGCCAGGGAAGAACAGGTCCCAGATGCTCCTTCAAGCAGAAACATTTCCATGGGGATGAGGCTCAGGCACCAGCCTGGGCTAGGCCTCCTCCCAGACAAACCCAGCCCCACTGGGTAGGATCTGCTGTTTTTAGCAGCCACAGCCTAGGAGCCAGGGGTTCTACACCTCTTAGCGCTGATGCCCAAAGTTCCCAGGGGATGGCTTTTAACCAGAGACAGCATGACACTGGTTGCCATGGAGACAGTGGCCACAGATCCACCAAGGTCTCAACAGTGAAAGCTCCAGGCTTCGTGGCATCTACTGGGCTCCACACTGACAACCATGTTGGCAGGCTCTCAGATTAAGAGGCGGAAGGTGGAACATGTGGGCCGAGACGTGGATCCGACTCCTGGCAGAGGCACTGGGCCCCCAACTGGCCAACAAGGGCCTCCCAAGGCCTGGGTTTGACTCTGCCTACCTGTGTGATGTAGGGGATGTCCCCACACCCCCACTTGTGCTTCCTGATCTGCAAAACATGAGGAACCCACATATTCCATTCATCTGACCAACCAGGACAACGTCCGCAGCATAGAGCATCATGACAGCATCTTGTGGGGTCAGAGCTCGGGGTTCTATTACATCTGCTCTGCTCCCCCAAACTCACCTCACTCCGTCTCACCCTTCCACACCCTTGCTGAGCCCTACGCACACCCTGCCTCTGGGGTGTGTTTCCCCAGGTGAAGTTCTCATTCTTCTCAAATTCCTTCGTGTAAAATATAAGCTCTCCTAGACCAGAGCTTGGCTATGCAGAGAAGGGACAGAATTCGGAGGAGTAGGTGGAACCCTCGAGGGCTCAGGCAAGGCCAGGCCTTCACCTAAAGTCCTGGCATATTCTCAAATTCCAGTGGGCATCAGAGCACCTCAGGGACTTGTTTCAGTGCAGATTCCCAGGCCCGCCCACCAGGCATTCTGATTCAGTGGGGCTGGGCCAGAGCCTGGGAATCTGCATTTTTAACAAGTACCCTTGGAGACTCAGGTATGGTGGTCTGTGGCCCACAGGGTGAAAACTCAACGCTACAGACAGTCCCCTGACCCCACCCCACCCTAAGCTGTTGTCCCTTATTGGCACACACTCTGAAAGAGACCTCTGTCTTGCTTCCATTCCCTCACTTCCCATTTCCTCCCCAGGCTGCAGGCATCTGGCTTCCAGCCCAGGCTCTAGAGAAACTGTTGGGAAAAGCTACCACTGATTTCTTAATTACAAGGCCAGGGGGCCCTGAGAGTGGCCCTGCTGACTCTCCCCTACATTCAGCGCTGCCCTGTGTCCCCCACTGTCCTCAATGCAGGCCCTCTCCCCACCTGCCTGCCCTGCCCTGCTGCTCGCCCTCACTACACCCAGTCCTGTGTGCCCCCACCCTGAGCTGACCTGGTTCTCTGCCCTCCACACCCAAAGGCACCTGCTTCTCCGCTGCAGCTGCTTAGACCAGGTCCTTCACCCACTTGGCCTTCTGGTCTCAGACTCCGTCCCCACGGGTTCACCCCTGTGGCTTGATCCTAAATGTCCCGCCTCTGAAATGCGTCTGCATCGCCTCAAACCTGGACGTCGCTGAGACCTTCCAGCTGTCTCCTGGCCATGCCCTCCACCCTCTGCCCTCTCCCCAGCACTCACCCTACATGGATGACAATCCCACCTGGCCATCCCTCCCATTAGGCTTGTGGTGATCTCTTGCGCTCTTCAGAATAAACTCCGTCCATTACCTTTCCAGCCACTTACCCACCTGATAACCACTCCGTCCATTACCTTTCCAGCCACTTACCCACCTGATAACCACCACCACAGTCTCTTGGGGACATGAAGACACCCAGCACTCACACTCGCTGGGCAGGCTCTTCTCCCTGGGCCAGCGGCACCTTCCTGCCCCAGTTTGCCCTCATACACATTCCCACACATCCCTGCAGGCCCTGGCAAACAGAACCCTTTCCCTGTGCCCTCTAGGTGGGCTTCCTGTCCTCAAGATTAGTGCTACTGTGATGTGTGCCCAAAGTTCTCTACACATGTCTTCCTGTGTCCTTCTGCCCTGCTGGGCAGGCAGCTGGAGGTGGGGGCCACCACCTGGCACCGTGCCCAGCACACAGTGGACAGGCCAACGTGAGTGAGACTCTGGGCCCCCTGGTGCTCCTCTCCAGACAGGCCTGCCTCTTAAGGCGCTGGCTCAGGATGTGAATGCGGAGCTGCAGGGGGGACTTAGGGCTCGAAGGCCTTTGTTCTCATTTCTAAACAAGAGAACCCATTAGGCCGCCTAAAGAAGGGTCAAAGCAGCCCTTCACAGGCCACAACTAGGAACGCCAACCCAGCAATGGGCTCTGCATTTCAGCACATTCCTTACCCTGTCTTGGAATTTTTTTTTCTTTTTCTGTGATACACGTTATCACATAGCAAATATTTCTGGTTGATTTCCCAGCTTGATTCAGTGTATATATGGCTTTGGGGTTCAATTTTATTATTATTAGGTTACAGGTAATTCTCATGTAAGTGTTGATTAAAGCTAACAACGATTAACTTCCCATCCAATAGACTGGAATTCTCTTGGGGCCTGTTCTCGCCTGGAGCCTCTGGGAGAGGCCATGGAGCCTCACACAGGGAGAGAAGGGACCCAGGACTGACACCAGATGGTCCGAGTTTACTCGCCACCCTGAGGCTCAGGCTACACAGGGACCCAGCAATCCCTGCTCTGTGCCGGTGGACACAAACTGACCCAGCCCCAGGGCGCTCCTGACATGGTAAGAGCTACCTGAAGAAAAGGAGCAGGGAGCTCAGGAGCCAGAGGGGAACCCTGGGGGGCTCGGAGAGGGCTGCACGGAGAAAGTGAAGAGCAGAGGCTGGCAGGTGTGGGAGCGGATTCCAGGAAGAAGGCTGGCTGTAATATGGGGCCTGTGGGTCCAGCACCCCCACCCTGGCTGCTGATAGGGTCCATGGGTGGTGAGCAGAGAGCACTCCCAGTGCTGTGCAGCGGTGAGCCATCCCTTGCAACTGCTGGCTCTCAGGGTTTGCCTGGGACCACAGTTATTTTAACAAGGTTCCCAGTGTAACAACCCTGAGACCAAATGACTTGTGTTAGGCTCTATAGCAGCATAAACTGAGCCAGCAGCCTTGGCTTCCGAGGGGAAAAGCCAGCACAGCCAGGACAGCCCAGCGGGTTCCAAGCTGGGGTGATCAGAGGGGGCTGCTCCAGGGAGAGGAGCCACCGTGCCAGCACCAGAGCTCCCAGGGCCAAGAGAGGGGCAACAACAGGCCAGGGGACATGGAGGCCTCTGGGTAGAGAAAGGCCAAGGGTGCCTTAACAAAATGGGCCATGTCTAGATGGGGCCCCCACAGCCCAGGAGAAGGGCCTACACCAGGAACTACAGGACGATGACAGTTCTGCAGGTGACCTGCCAGTGGGAGGCCTTTGCCAGCTGCTGTTAGGGGCCTTAAATTGGTACCCCCTGGATGCCCCATCCCCAGTGCAGTGCTGAAGTAGGTCATTTGGTCTCAGGGTTACACTGGGAACCTTGTTAAAACAGTTGTGGTCATGGGCAGACCAGAAGGGAGCCAGCATCTTCAGGGAAATGACCCACCGTCCTCTCTGGGAGCTCTCAGAGAACCAGCACATTCAGAAGGAACAGTAGGTGAAGGGCCCAAAGGAAAAAGGCAACAGAAAACAAGTTTCTCCTGTGCCCTCCTGAAATACCACAGTAACTGTCCAAATCACACCTGTTCCTCCGGTAAAACACCGTCCTGCTGGAAAATGTGTATGGCCTACAAGCCACTCCTAAAATTTAGTAAAGATGAATGATGAAGACTTATATGCAAGGATGTTGATGTCTGCCATACCTGGAAGCCACCCTGACCACTCCACGTCTTGTGCCAGTTACTTAATCCCTTCAGGCCTGCGTTCTTACCTTGAAAGTGGGCCCCCCAGCAGCACCTGCCTCACAGGACTAGTGTGAGGGTTGACGGGGATAAGCCCTGTATGCTGCCCGACGTTGGAGGAACTCAATAAAGGTTTGCTTTTATTGCAATTAATAGCAAAAATGAGAAACAAATGTCCAGCAGGAAAGGACTAGTCAATGAACTATGGCACAGTCATCCAGCCTCATGCAATTGCTAAAATGTTTTCTTGAAAACTGTTCAGCTCTATAAAATTATCATAGGGAAAAAGTGATTGTTAAAATGGATATTAAAATATTTATACCGATACTGTATGGCCCCCATTTTATGATGGAAATACACATGTATTTTTAAAAGGTGGACAGGAAATTTAACAGTCATAGTGATTATGTTGCAGGATTCAATCATTTAAGCTTTTCTGCTGTCTCTACCTTTCCTCAGTTTTCTACAGTGACTATGCATTCTTTTACAACCAGGAAAAATGATCAATACATGTTATAGAGAGAGTAACCCTGACAAAAGAAAGGAATGAACTCAGCATTCTGTAGCCTGCTCTGGAGGCCACAACTCTCCACCCCCACACCTACAGCTGGCCCTCCTCAGCAAGGTGACCTTCCAGAGAACTATTGATTTCCTCTGGTTCAAAGTCACCCTGCCTGGCTGTCAGGTCTGCCTGCCACCCTCAGGGACTAGGAGACAGTACTCAGAGAATTGGCTCCCCATTCCTGCCTCCAAGGGGACAGTGGTCTCCCAGCCCCAGAGCCTGGTCTAGTCATTTGTCCCCCACACACTGGGGCCTAGGGGGCCCTAGCCCCCAAGTACAGTGAGGGACGCCATAGCTCTAGGCTCAAGGGGCTCAGAGTTAGTCAACAGACAGGCCAGGAGGCAGCATGAGGAGGTGTGCATGTGATAGAAACCACAGGAGGGCCTGACCTGGCCTGCAGGAGGCAGGGGAGGGAGCGGGGGTCTGGGCTAAGCTCCTGGAAGCTGAGACAGGAGCTGAAAGCCTTCACCACAGCTGTTTATGGTATGTGAGGTCACAGTGTCAGGGGTGGGCAGGCAGTCTTGCTTGTCATGCTAAGGGCAGTAGACATGTTATATCACAGGAGGAGATGGAAAGATTTTAAGTCAGGGAGAGACCTGCTGATGTAACCTTCAGAAGTCACTCTGGCTATGGGGCAGAGGTGCACTGGGGCATGCAAGATGAGAAGTCGAGCTGCCAGTTAGGAGCTGCTTGCAGAGATCGAGACAAAAATTAATATGAGCTCTAAACAAGGTGGTGGTTCAAACCAAGTCGGAGAAGACAAGACAAATTTGAGGAGCATTATGGCAGGACAAACCAAAGGACTTAGGGACTTACTAGATACCTGGGGAAGAGGGGAGTCAAGGGCAGGACCCCAGATGGGCATTGGTCATGGCAGAGGACACAGGTGGAAGAACAGACTCCCGGGCAGGGAGGGGTGATAGGCCTGGGTCTGCTGAATGTGGACTGTCTGTGGCCAGGTTAGTAGAGTCACACATAAAGTTCAGGGTCAGGAGGGGGTCTGGGCTGAGGGAGTATACTTAGAAGCTGTTGACCAGAGCATATGTGGCCTCCCAGGGAGACTGGAGACTGAAAGGAGAGGACAGAATGTGGAGCTTGATGAAGGAATAATGAGCAGAGGGAGGCCGCAATGGGGTGGGGGGGGGCAGAGGCAGAGAGAAGTGTGTTTCATGGAGGGCAGGCAAGCAGAGGAGGGCTTGAGAAAGTGCTGTCATGGGTGGTCTCAGACCAGCGGACGCCAGGCAGGGCCACCATTCAGTCCTGGGGAAACCATGCAATGAGGCCCTTAAAGTGCAGGCTGCTACACCACGGACCCAGCAGGTACGGCACACAGGTTCACCGAGGGAAAACTGGGAGGTGGGGAGGCCAGAGCTTGGGGCAGACTGCATTGGGCAGACTCCAGGTCCACTCTCCTCCCTGGGTTGGGAAAGGTAAGTAGCATCTCAGTGCCAGAGCCTTCCAGCCGCAGAGGGGAAGCGTATGTGGGTCTAAAGGTGGTGGGCAGGACCCTTGGACCAATGTCAAGCTCTGTCCCACTGGTGGGGCAGCCTTAGGTCCCCACCCGGGCAACTGGGGGATTCTTCTTCTCTGGGAACAGCCTAGGTGAGAGCTGCAGAGAGCCCGGGGCATTTGTTGAGGAGCAGTGCCACCTCCTGGCAGAAGGCACTCACACCAGGCTTCTGCCAGACCAGCGTGTGCATCGCCCTGGCAGCTCCCAAGCCTGTGAGACCTTTCGTGCTGGGGTCCTGAGCACAAGGCTTTCACCCCCAGGGCAACAGCTAAGCCTCTGACCACAGTGTGACACTAGCACCAGCTGACATCAGCCCTGCCGACAGAGCTGAGCAGAGACCCACCTGGCCCCGTGACGTGAGCGGAGACGCGGGGTCCTGCTCTCAGGATTGTGCCGCCACATGGCAGAGATGGCACTGACGGCTGTTTTGTTGCACATTTGCGGTATTGTTATGCACACAAGGAAAATAACAGTACACTTATGAAGGTCTTCCAGCCATGGCTGCCCCCTCCACTCTCCTACTCACAGTCCATGGCAACTAGGGCTTTCTGCAGCCTGTGTCTTCCCGTGTGGTTCAGGCCAGAACTCACTGTGGGGACGGGGACAGTATGCAGGGTACCCCAGCTGCAGAGAACCACTTCCGGCACCAGGCTCCCCCGAGATTCTCCTCCAGCTCCAAGAGCTTGGGCCTTGGAGAGAGAGATGTCTGAGGCTGGCCTGGCTGACCCTGGACACCCACGCCCAGGAAGGCTCAGGCTCTGGGGTCACACCCACATGCCCACAGCTCACTCACTGCTCAGCAGTTTTGGACCAGATGAGGTCACCATGACCTCTTTAACAGCTTGACAGAGGTCATTTTTATTCCTCACTGTTGGTTTAGTAAGGCAGGATAAAAAGCATTCTCTTAAAAATACTTGCCTACATTTCCCCCTAACACAAAAGAAATGTATGTGCAATGTTAAAAAATTAGTTTTACAAAAATGTGTGACTTGGCAAGTGAACGTCTTATGTAGCTCTACCTTCTTTCAAGTTTTCCTATGGACAGCCTGGTACATATTCTCTCAGCCTTTGTTCTATACACGTACATGTGTGGGTATGTCAGAGCATGTGTGTGTGTTGGGGGGCATATATGTGCTGTTTACTATGCTGACATACAGGTCTACAACTTGCTATGACCCTATCCATGAAGAGCATTCTCCTAGAGGTATTCTCACTACCCAGCCCAAATCCCAGTTAACTCAGTGACTCAGAACCAGGACAGGAGGGAAGCAGGTAGCTGTGGAGCCAGGGAGAGGGAGCCATGCTAGAATCCCAGGCCAGCCCTGGAAAAGACCTCTCCCAGAAAAACAGCCCAGGACGGGGCGGGGGCAGGCTCGACACCCTTACCTCCTCCCCACCTACACCTGACAGCGCAGCTGGACCAGAACAGGCTGCTGCAGGAGCACAGCCCAGACAGGCCTCACGTGGTGAGCCACTGTCCCAGGAAGCTGTCTCAGCTTCCAGAATGCCCTGTAGGTTTCTGCTGAGCTGGGTGCACAGGTCGGGTGACACCCAGCGCCAGAGCTTGGGAACTGGGCTCTACGCCAGGGCACAGCCCTGCAACACCCACAAGAATAAGGGCAGCTTTGAGATAAGGGGCCCAGTGTGCCAGATCTGCTCTCCCTCTTGGCACCCTGCTTCTGGGAGCCAGCTCATGTGGGACACACCATGGCCTGCACTATTTTATGACCAATAATTCCAACTGAGCATAAAAATAAAAGGCAGACTAGATGGAGGGCAGTCAGAACACCAGGCCTCGGGCTCAGGATGAGCCTTCCAGAAAGGGAGAGCCTACAAGCACCCAGTGGCCTACTGCTGCTCCAGGACAGTAACAAACCCAGCTCTGGAGCTCGCATCCTGGGCCCCTGGAGATTGGCTGCATGATCAGAGCAGCGACTTACTGCTTCTGAACCCGTTTCCTTGCCTGTCAAGTGGAAGTGGAAGTAGCACAACGCGTAGCTATCCACAATGAAATGATGTATATCAAGCACTCGGCATGTGCCTGCTGGACAATAAACACTCAGATGTTACCATCACCATTATTATGATTGTGTGGGGCACCCAAAAGAGAAATAACTCCCTCAGGCACACAGAGACCTCCAGGGCCACTGGTGTCTCCCCACTGGGCACTGCCAGGAACACATCAGCCCCCACGTAGCCAGCATGGGAGGCCAGGTCCTGGCACGTGAGAGTGGTTTTGCTCTCCCTGGACAGTGTGCGGAGTGGGCAGGGGTCAGGCCAAGGCTGAGGAAATGCAACACCCAGAGCCTCTGTAGTTCAGGGCCCTCCCACGCCCCTACTTCTTACCTCCCACAAGCCTAGGAAGGGTCCCACTGTTACCTGACTGGGCCCTGGGCTCCCACCTGAGGCAGGAGATGGCCCAGCTGGAGGCCCTGGAGGCTCCAAGACTCCACTTGGAGATGCTGCCGCCAACGCAGGCCCTGCCCCTCCTCGCCTGCCCCAGGAGCCGTACCTTCTAGAGGAACCACAGCGTGGCAGCCCTGAGAAGGCTGGCCGCCCTGGCCCCCGACTCACCCTGGTCGATGGAGTGCTGTGGCAGCTGGCTGAGCTGGCTGCTGGCCACGCCTGCATAGGTGCGTAGGAACTCCTCCTCACTGGCCTTCAGCTGCAGGGGCACAGAGCCGCAGTGAGGGTGGCACTCCCGCCTCTCTTCCGAGATTTGACCACTGGCTGCAGAGCGAGCACCCTGTTCCCACCCCCAAAACTTGGCCCCGGGCCTGCAGGCCTTGCCACCGGACTGGACCAGACCTGGACTGGACCCTGCCGGTGTGCAGTGCTGTAGGAGGAGGGCCGTGCTTAGGGAGCCCCTCCCTCTTTTTGAGAAATGTCCCTGACCATTTGCTGCCCTCTTGGTGACAGACTGCCCCTCAGACAGCCCTCTGGAGAGAGAGGGCTGTTAGGGGGAAAGGAGGAGGGCGGTCAGGGCCTTGAGAACTCTCAGCCGCCTGGCCAGACTCTGCATGGGGTGAGACGACTGCTCCAGCAGCCTGGACAGGCTGGGCCCTGTGCCACATAAATGAGCCAGAGCCAAACAGGCCCAGCATCCACATCCCCGACCCCAGACCACGTGGCTGCAGGAGGTGGCTACAGCCCCTCTGTTCTGCCACCATCAGGCACCCTCCCTGCAGGGGTCCGTTGCTAAGCACCCCAAAGGCACTCACATTTGATCCCATCTTCCTCAGCATGAGCAGTACTCGGACCTTCTGCTGAATGTACATCTCCTCCGGACTTTTCCCGGGAGCCCCCTCGCGGTTCATCCCCTGGCCAGCTCTGTGGACTCCTGCAGATAGAGGAGAAGCATCAAGGAGGGAGTGTCAGGATGAGACACACCCAGACACAGACAGGGTGCTCAGCAGGAGGTGTCAGGCAGTCCCCGATGCTTCAGGGTCTTGTTTCTGAGACCCAGAGCAAGTGGCGACTTGCACGTTCCTCCCTCACCCCACCGGCCCCTGCCAGCAGACAGAGCAGCTCTATCCTGGAGTGCACTGGCAGCCAGCACCCTCTGTAGTGGAGCTGTAGGGCCCAGGAGGACAGAGCTGACCCAGACTTCTGGCCAGCCCTACCTTCCAGCTATGCTGAGAGCAAGGTTTCTGCTAGCTGCAGGAAACGTGCTGCATGAAGCCCAAAGTGGCCCGGGTTTTCAAAGTAAGCAATTTCCATAAGGAGCAGAAGTGATGCGATCAGAGGCAGCTGGCTGGGGCCCTGGGCTGCATGAGACCAGTACCCAGACTCCAAACACCAAGATAGCCTCCACAAAAGCCCCTGAAGAATACAAGAGGCCAGCTCCTGGGCTGGGCCCCAAGGAGTCCCTTAATGGGGACAGCGGGCCTGGGGCTGTGGGGCACAGGCACCCACCTGGGCTCGCTAGCGCTGCCCTTACTGACTCAGCCCCCGTCAGTGGGTGGCTCCCGCAGGCACAGCTGTGTCCAGGTACAGCAGGAATCCGACCTACAGAAAGGTCCCAGGAGAGAAGGCCCAGGACTTCCTCCCTCCAGGAGGAGCCAGTGGAGAGGAAGCCGGCGAGGAGAGGTTTGGATTACACACTTGTAACTCCTGGATGAGTCAGAAATAACACAGCAGCTGGTGGGGGTGGAGTCTCGGCAGCCCTGGGGCAAAGGAGCTGCACTTGGAGGACCAAGAGAACCTGGCCTGTGTGCCGGGGACACTCCCAACACCATCCCTCCCTCCAGGGCCAGCAAGCCCTGGACCAGCAGGCTCTCCCAGGCAGGGCTTTCTCTGTGCAAATGGTTGACTCAGAAATGCGCAGTAGCCTCCCTGGCAGTTCGTCAACTGCTCGGTTCCCATAAGCTGACAGGGGCTCTGGCTCTAAAAGGTCACACAACAGGCTAAAAAGCTGGCAAGCTGGGGCTTAAGCAGCAGCTGCATGCCTGATATGGCACGGTCTCCTCTCAGGGCTTTCCTTTCCACCACCAAGTCCCCGGGATCCCTGTTCTGTTGCCTGCTCCTCTGCCACCTCCTCCAGGCTTATAAAAGGGCCTAATTAATACCTGGTAACCGGAAGGAGGGGCACGTTGCCTCACGAATGGTCTCTGAATATAGTCAATGATTCTGTAACATCTTACTATGTTGACAGATAGTAACAGCACTAGAGGGGGTGAGGATTTAGTAATATGGGTGACTGTTGAGCAACTGTGTTATATATTTGAAACCAACGTAAGATTGCATATCAGCAGTACTTTAATTAAAAAAAAAGAATGGTCTCTGATGAGGAGCAGCCAGGCCAGCCCCCAGGCCAGGTGCAGGCCGGTGCACCAGACAACCCCAACGTCCCAGCACAGCAGGGACACTTAGCTCTGGGGGCCCCCCTCATGTGGACCCCTTCTACTTCCTTCCACCCCACCAACCCACACACATTGCCAGACGGTCTTTAAAAAAAATTTAAAAACCCCAACCGATGACATAATTCCCTGCTTCAACCCACCTCAAACACACCTCCCGGTCCTGGTTGGGCCCCCAGACAGCCCCACATGGGCATACCTGCCCTCCTGGCCATCCAGTCTGTCTCCAGAACATCCCAAGAGCTCTTTCCCCAGCAACCTTTGTCCTGGCATCTCCCGGGCCTGGAACTGGCCTCGCTAAAGCTGTCTTCTAGGGAAGCCTTTCCAGAAGGCTGAACCAAAGCAGGTTCTGTGCCCTATGTCCTCTTGGTCACCTTGCTGACCTGCTCACAGTTGCTTCCCGACTGGAAGGCCAGGCTGCGTCTGTCTCGCTCCTCCATCCTCCCATGCCCCAGCACAGAGCTGGAAGGTACTTAATGAATCCTGCCCCGCTGGCTGAGCCTGTGGTGTCTAAGCTTCTCCCTCCCTAAATAACCACGTCAATTTAGGGTCAAAAGTACCGAATACAGTCTCCATAACCAAATCAAGCTTTTCCCAAAGATGCTCATTCCTGAGTCATTTGAGCGCCGTGGTATCAGGGGCTAATGGTCAGTTTGCTTTGTCCTTGGCAAAGAGGACGCAAGGCAAGTGACTGGCCACTAGGTGTCACCATGCACAAAAGAACCAGACTGCACTGTGGTTCCGCCACTGCAACTCCCCATCAGGCCCTCTGGGTCGGCCCCTATTCTGACCCTATGGTCAAAACCCACACATAGGCTGGGTCTCAGAGCCAGATCTATCCATTCGGTCAGGGCACCAGACACATATGTACCTGGTTTTGCTGTGCTTCACAGTGGCTAGGAGCCCTTCCTCACCGTCCTTTCCCAATCAGCCAAGCTTCCTCCAACAGAGACGGATTCTCAGAACCAACAGGAGTGTGAGTGCCAGGGTGAGCATGACCCATCTCACACGGGGTCTATTCTACAGAATTCTGTTCAGCAACACTACTCCCAGCACCCCGTACAGATTGATGTCATTCCATCATCGGTCACTGTGGCCTCACTGTCCCTGGGGACCTTCCACACTCATGCTGTGATTACTGGGGGGGTTGGGGGGGTGCTTGGTGGCCCATCATGGGCCTGTGGTGTGCTCGGTGCCTGAATGGGTCTTCGGGGCCAGGTTATGCCTACTTCAGCTCACTTCTGTGGCAGAGATGGGTCCTTAAACTTTCTCTTCTGACTTTGGGGAAGAGTCTCGTCATTTCTAGAAATTCTGGTCTTCAAGTATTCTTCCAGCTCCAATTTGAGCTGATTCTGCCCTGCTGCCTAACAGAGGCAACACCCAGGGCTGGATCTGGGGCAGAACACAGCCAAGAGCACCGTACCCACCCTTCACACTCCAATCCTAATGGACTAGACCTTCCCAACTGGCTTACACAATTCTGTCCTCGGCAGAATCTGCACCGTGGGCTCTAATGAACACAGGCATTTCCGTGGCTGGTGTGCTTCCATGTGTGTCTGGGTTGGTGCCTGTCCAGGCAAATGTGCTGTTAAGTTTCATCACAAGTCTGACAAGCATGAGATGAACTTCATTTGAAAATTCTTATTCTCCCTGTAGGGATTGAGAACTGGTCTCCAATAAAATGTGTTTAAATTACATAAGTCCAAACTGCAACTAATGTAAACACACTAATTACTCATCTGGTCCTCAGCTGTTAAGTGCCATAAGTAATGATGCCCCTCAGTTATGGCCGGCGGGCTGGTCCCAGAAACACCTCCTCGCCTTGCATGGTGGCACTTCTGTTCTGAATCCTAAGACAATCTCTGTGTTAACTGCTCAAGTTAGAGACATACCTCCTACATAGAACATTCTGGAAGCTACCTAGGGAAAGGCATGGCTGAGCCAAAGTAATGGAGAATGGAAAGAAACAGGCAATCATCAACTATCCAGATGAATAGCAAGGGAGAGGCCTCTGGCTATATATTATGCTGTATATATCCACATGTGCTGGGAAAAGTGGGGGGTGATAGAAAATACATCTAAGTGGGGCAAATAACGATTAAGAGAAACTGAGGTACATACGTTGACTGCAGACACACAGATGTATTCTCCACCCTCACTCCACACACACACCCACCTGTTGGTTCTGAGGCTGCATCTCTGTTGAAAGAAGGTTGGCTGGTAAAGGACAATGACAAAGGGGCTCCCGGCCACCAGGAAGGATACATGCAAAGTGACAAATGTGGCCTGTGGCCAGAGAGGCCACACTGTGTTTTCTAGGAGACATCTGGGGTAATACGTAAGCTACCGTGCTCCTGCCCTGTCTGTAGGGATCTAATCTCTACCAGCTCAGGATCTCTAGCTTTGAAGCAGTTGACCTCACTTTAGAAGAATCAGAGGTAGTACAGGGGGGACCCAGAGCACAGGGCTGCTGAATGTCACATGTAGCAATCAGACCCACTCTGATAAACAGCTTTGAAAGCTGGCCTCCCTGTGACAGGTATAAGGGACCCTGAACATAGCCACCTACACTCATTTTTATTTATCAACTTGAAGCTAATACTGTTTAACACCTACATTTATATAAACTGAAATATGCATTTATATTATACCTGCTTGGAAAATATTGAGTAACCTCAGGCTGGGCTAGACAGCAGGGGGGTCCTTAAGATACACAAGCCACCTCTGCCTCCTGGGTGGGTCCCAGCAAATGGACTTGCCTTTTGTCTACTTTTTAAGTGTGATACATTTTAAATGCTTACATTAAAAAATGCACATTTACATTTGCACAGTTTACATTGCACAAAAAAATGTCATATAATTATGCGATTCACAGAGTTTATATAAAATATTAATTCAGAGACTGCACACATCTTAACACCGTAAAAGCACTCAGCAGTACCAAAGCATTCCCCATAAAAGTGCACACAGCTGAAGAAATGAGAGTTTCTAGGGATGATGGACAAAGGAAGAGAGATGAGCTCACTTCAGAGTGGGCCGGGGGCCTGTACCCTAGTCCCCACCCCAGCACTGGTCTGCGGCCACATTACCGGAAATCCTTCTCCTGGGGTCCTTACCTGCTTCTGGAAATTAACTTCAGGCCCACAGGTGTTCAACTGTGATAGGCGGGCTGTGGCCAGGGAGAAATAGGAACGTGCTGCCCTGTAGAAACACAGAACTTGGTCATGGGAGGAGCTGGGAGGGCCCCAATGGCTGCCAGAGTGAGACCCAGAGCACACGCCCCACGCTGGCAGGAAGCTCATGGCAATGAGCTCTGCCGAAGTCCAGAAATACCTGTGTGTCTGGGCAGCCCAGGGAACCTGCACCAACAGCTCTGGGATAAGGTGTTGACTGCAGCTATGCTCCCCTGTCATTTCCGGCTGAAGCAGGTCACCACATACCCTCCTCCCCTTGGGTTAGTCACCAGGGTGAACTGAGAGCTGCACTCAGAGACTTTGTCACCAGAGTGAATCATTCTGGATGGCTGATGGGCAAGTCCTGCATCTGCTTGAAAAGGTGGTCCACCCACCAAACTGCCCATAGGTACCAGTTCTCCACCTTCTTTGTGCTCTAATGTGCATCTGTGTTTGTCTTGTGCTTGGTGAACATCTGTAGCTGTGTATGTAAACATAAACTAACGCACACACAGTAAGACACAGTTGCAGGTAATTTACAACCCCCTAGGCTTGGCCACATGCCTGCTGGCCCCAAACACACCTCTTCAGAATCAAAGAACATTGCCTTCTTTTCTTTTGCCTCCCACACGCAATCTCATTGTCTGGGTCCTCTGCAGGCTAATCTGGCAGGAGCTCGAGCCGGTGGGTCAGGAGGCCCAGGGAAAGGCGCTGGGGGGCACCAGGGAGTCTGCCTGCAGGCTCCAGCGCAGCCGCTCCCTCCACTTGGTGCCAGACCTCAGAGTAGCCCTCAGCCCTGCAGTGAGGACCGGGGTCTGAGGAACAAGTTCGAGAAACCTGTTCTCAGGGAGGTGTGGGACCGAGGGGAGCTTTGAAACCCCTTTTTCAGTGGTTTCTGCAAAGAAAGCTGCTTGCTCACCAAGGGGCTAAAGAAAACATGCTTTCCAGAGAAAGTGAAATTTCACAAGCCTCCCTGACAGGTAGCTGCTGCTCTCCGGTTTGTGCACGTCTTCAGCCGGAGATGGCCCTAGGGGATGGAAGAGCTGTCACCCACCACAGCCACCCCCTCCACCCCCAGACATTTATAGCAATTAATTGCTTTTATTCCTCTAGATATCAAAGCACTGAAATATCAAGGATCCCTGGGGAATTTTCCATCCAAGTCCCCACATTCCTTCAAAAAGAGATGAAAAGGGACAGCCTTCTCCCACTTCTGAGGGGCTTTAATTTCTGTAACTACCACAACAGCCAATTAGCCTCCTCCTGTTTACAGGGCTCAGACCCTTCCAAGAAGCAGAGTGGAACTGTGTATCCCTGACTGTATGGGGAAGGCGTCAGAGGATGCTGTAGCGTTCCCAATGGGACTGTCCAGGGCTTCATGGCCGGCTATTCTACTGCTGCTGCTTTATGATCCAGTCAGTGCCCCCAGTTTACAGAGGGGGAAACAGAGGCTCAAAGTCCCTGGAGTCCCAGAGTCATGTGAGCCAGTAGGCATGCCCTGGGGGCTGATCCTGTTCAGGCCCTGCTCTGTAGCTAATCAGCTGTGCAGCCTAAGGTGGGTCACTGTCCTTCCAGGCCTTTCATCTGTGAAAAGGAACCATGGCCTCCACCCTACCTCCCCTCAGGATTTGATGACAGCAGAGCAGGCACTTAGAAGGGCCCCACTCTTGGTTTAATGCTCTGCTGTCACCATTTTGATATTCTTAACAACTTTTGTGTGAGAGCTCTGGGCTGGGCCGATCCAGTATAAGAAAAAGAATGCCCCTCACCAAAGAAAAAAAGAAAGAAAAAGAATGCCCAGGTGCCTCTTAAACTGCCAGGGCCCCACAACCTTAATTAGACACAATATGGACTCAAGGAGGCATTACAACCTTTCTAGGTGTGCACAGCCCCACGCTAGGCTCAGGAGCATGAGATATAAAAGTGGGGCTGCCCTCAGGTTACCAAATGGCTACGGAAATCACACTACACAAGGCAAATGGAAAACAACACCAACGAGACGTGACAATGAGCCAAAAAAATATTTCAGGTTAAGACACAAACACGTCCACAGTGCCAACTGCACGTACTGTGCCCCGTGCCTCCCCATGCAGCTCAGAGGGAGGAGAAAAAGGCCACGGGCCTTTGATTCGGTGTATCAAGTGGCAGAGTAAGGGGATGCGCAAAGTTCTGTGAGGATACACGGGGGGGACTGGAAGCTGAGGGCTCACAGGAGGACACACGAGCTGGATCTCAAAGGATAAAAAGCAGAGGAAGGGGAAGGCATTGCAGGCACAGGGAACTGATGTTCTCTGAACAGTAACTGAGCATCTATTACATGGCAGGCCCTGTGCTAAGTAAGCACTGATGATGCACAGCTGAGCAAAACAGCCATGGTCTGCTTGTGATGAGGGCTCGCACTGAGTGGGGGAAGACAGATATTAATCCAGTCATATCCATGCCACCCTCGGGCACCGTGATAAATGACACAAAGGTTAAGTGCCAGGTGCCTGAGGACACACAGCTGGGAGCCTGACGCAGCCCTGGGAGCCGGCATCCCCGAGGATGAGGAGGAGCGGGGCTGGAGGCTGCTTCTGTGCTCAGGGGCACACACATGGACAGGTCCCGACGCAGAAGGAGATTCGGTCTTTGGAAAAACTGGAAGAAGGAAAGGTGTCAGGTGAGAGGGTCAAGGTGAGCTGGGCTGGACCTCTTGGGTCTCTAAGAGGGGTGAGGAGAGGTGTAAAGCAGGGGGACTTGGGTAAAATCTGGGCATTACAAGATCACCATGGCTGCAGTGTGGAGAAGAAATGGGGCACAGCTGGCCATGAAACCCTGAAGGACCAGGTGAGAGCCAGGGCTTAGGCTGCAGGTGGAATGGTGAGATTGGAACAGGCGAAGAGCCTGGACTGTGGCGTGCCTGTGGGCAGGGTTGTGGGAGGCCTGACATGGGAGCTGTCTGCTACACTCGTAAAGGCCCTGGGGACAGGCTAGGACAGCACTCAACTGTCTTGGAGAAGCCCAAGGTGGTGGAGGCAGAGAGATCCATCCTTCAGATAAAGTCAGCACTACAGCAAACATCGGCAGTGTTCCAGAGACAGTCAATGTGTGGTGACTGACCAGACCTGGGAAACATCCAGGGTACTGTTGGGAGACTGTGCATGGGGTGGGGTGGGGACTTTGGGAAGAAGGAGAGATGAGTGAAAGTGAAGATTTGGGATCCTGACTATGCCACTTGACCAACCATGTGGCCTTGGGGAATTGACTCATTCATTCATTCAATCAATAAACCTATTGAGTACCTACTTTGTATTGGGATACCTCAGTGAAAAGCCAGTCAAAAGTCCCTAATGAGAGGGGACAACAGACAACAAAATAAAGAAAACATAATCAGTAGTAAATAATATCATGTAGATGGAAGAATGTGACGGACAGGTGCTGTGATAAACCCAGCTGAGTGAGGGGACCAAAGTGTAGGGGGTTGGGTGGCCTTCCTGAGAGAAGACTGAAAGGAGGGAGGGAGGGAAGGAGGCGTGGGGGCCTGAGCAGAGCTGGGTGGAGGCCCTGGGCTGGGGGTGTGGGGTGTGGAAGCCAGGCGGGGGAGGCAGAGCCTAGGATAAGACTGCCAGGACCTGGGGGCTTGGGAGGGGATGTGGTGAGCCTCGACCTTGAGACCTTGACCTGTAGGCAAGGCCAGCTACTGGGAGGCTGGGAGCAGATGAGTGGCCTGGTCTGACTTGGGTTTCAGCAGGGCCACCCTGACTGGAAACTGAGGGGTGAGAGTAAAAGCAGGGAGACCGGGAGGAAGCTGTGGCTGGAACACAGACAAGAGGAGGCAGCAGTATGGGGTGCAGAGCCGAGTGGACAGGACACTGAGAGGGCCAGTGGCACCGTGGGCTGTGTGACAGTGACTCACAGGTTTTCAGCCTGAGCAATTGAAGGTGGGCGCTCCTATCAACCAAGGTGGGGGAGACACAAGTGAAGCAGTTTGGGGAAAGACCAGGAGGTGAATTTTAGACAGCTCAGAGCCATTCCACTGCTAAGCCTCAGTTTCCACACCTGTAGAATGGGGGTAATCATGGCGCCTGCCTCAAGAGCTGACTGAAAGTCATATGAGGTAACATGTAAAGAAAGCACTAGGCATAGTGCTCCGGACCACTGTACTATAGAGCTCTTCAGTACACAAGTAAAGGGATAGAAAGCACTGGGAATTAAGGAGAGGGAGGCAGGGCTGAGCCTGACCTGCATCTCCACAGGGGAGAGGGGAGGGCTCAGGCCCTGCAGCAATACCACAACTGGGCACCAGAGAGAATTTCCACAAGCTCCACTCTCAGTAATTAAACTGCAACCTCCCGCACTCCGGGGCCTCATGAGCAACTGCCTTAATTAATAAATTCCACATTTCAGCCTCCTCAATCCAGAGCCAAACCCAGCATTCTTGGGCCCCGTGTCACCAGCATGACCAAAACAGGTCTAAAGGCAGCTCTGGTGAGTCGGAGAGTTTGTAGGACACAGCACCATTCTTAGAGGATAAGCTTGGGATACGGGATTTGTCCTGAGGTTGCCAACCCAAATTCAAATCTGATCCAAAGCTCCTTCCTGCTCTGTGAAGCCAAGAGATGCTCCAGAACAACAACGATAAATACTGTTGTTGCTGGAGCATTTTCTAAGGGCCAGGTGCATGGGTCACATTCAGCACATAGACTCATTTACTTTTAGTCCTCGCAACAAACCCGCAATGAAGGAATTATATTCCCATTTTACAGATGAGACAACCGAGGCTCAGAGAAGATAAGTAACCTGTCCAAGGCCATAGAGCTACTAAGTGACAGAGCCTGGATCTGAATCCATGTTTTCCCTCCATCCTGTTAGCCCCCTTGGGAGTGATTCAAGCTCTCAATGTTTACCCTCTGGACACCTACTTCAGAGCTGCAGCCTGCCCCTTCACAACAATGCTGCACATTCTGTTCCAGGCACAAGCCACTTGGATGAAGGTCCTCTGAGGAAGGTTCTTGCAGCATTAAAATCAAGTCTACCCAACCCAATGCAAAACAGTCCAACAACAACCAGAATGCCACCCTGCCCAGCTGTCCTGATAACCTCGGAAAAGGCATTGGCACTGAAAAGCATAGTGAGGCTGGGAGGGCAGCACCTGGAAGCATGAGGGCCCTGGGGTGCATCCTCCTTTCCAAGGTGTGACCCCATCAGAGTGAGCCCCAAAGGTCACTCTTGGCAAATGCAGGTGAGTCACACAAACCAAAAGGCTTCAGCACAGGCACAGACCCGGCTGGGTCAGCTCCCGCAGGACCTGCATGCTAGACAGGCAGTGCGAAAGAAGAGCGAGGCAGGTGGTCAGACCCCAGCTTTCTACCATGTTTCCTACATGGTGGTAGCTCTCAGTTGGGGGCATCTGGCAATGTCTGGAGACAAGTTTGACCATCATAACTGGAGGATGCTACTGGGAAGGAGCCAGAGATGTTGCTGAACACCCTGTAATGCCCAGAGTGGCCCCCACAAGGAGTTACCTAGCCCAACGTCCATGGTGCCAAGCACGAGGCAGACTGCTTGGTAGCAGCCTGAGTTACCAGTTGTGTTAACCTCCTTCAGCACCTCTGGGCCTTGGTATCTGCTGGTCCCTCAGCCTAGAAAGCCCTTCCCTGCTCTATATTACCTTCTCCGGGCTGCCTTAAGGCCTGTGTTTGCACACCTGCCAGTCCCATCTGGCGCTGCATGTGGTTTCCCCATTCACAGCACTGCCCTGCTGCTGCACCTGGGTGTCTGTGTATCTGAGCTGGAGGCCGGAAGCTCTGGAAGCTCTCTGAGGGCAGGCCACAAGGTGGCTTTAGGTCTTTGTAGGCCCTGGGCAGCCTTATTCTCAGTGACATATTACAATGGACCCATCTCTCTCATTAAGTATAATTCTTATGTAACTCAGAGGAAGGGCATACATTCTTTCAGATCTCTAATATTTTTGTAGGCCCTCAAAGAACTTGCAGGTCATAGGCTCTGTGCTGAGGAATCTGGATGAAACGGTGCTGCAGTCCCACCTGGCGCTGCATGTGGTCAAGGGAGTGAACAGTCTGGAGGAGCCTGTGCTACACTCACCGAGGAAGCCCCCAGCCTCAGCGGGTCCTCACCTCAGAGATTCTAGACCCGGAGGAACTAAAGGAGCCTGTGAGTGCACATCACCCAATGCTGGTGTGACTGGATGGGGATGAGGCATCCGTTTTGAACTTTTAGTTTAAAAAATGTATTCTGTGATTTGGGCCCGAATGCTGGAAAACATTACCCAGATCTCACTGTCTCTTCAAGTCCTGAATGGCGTGAAACCCACCTTTCCACAGCTAAGAAAGAGGGCCTGGCAGACCTGCTATGACAGCCTCTCGGGGTTTGGGGGAGAGCAATGCAAACAGGAAGGGAATGTGGAGCCAGGGGGCATTTCCACAGCATCCCCGGGACACTCCCGACCCTGGGCTGAGGCCGAGGCTCTGTGGTTCTGAGCAAGGGACATGCAGGTGGCAGTTCTATCTCCACACAGCAGGGGAATGAGGACAGAAGGAAAGAAAGACAAATTTGACCTAATTTTAAAAGATTCTTTTTCTTTCTAGAGAACAGCTGTAGCCCTGAAACCTGGCCAAGCCAGAGCCTGAGACCAGAAGTCAGGAACCAGCCGCCAACAAAATCTGGAGAGGACCTTCCTCTGATTCAGTTTGACTTGTGACCCTGGGCCCCTGGGCCCCTGGCAGGTCCCAGGGAGGGGGCAAGGCAGACTCCAGAGCCCAAGTCTATTTCTAAGTGAACATAAGGGCTGGAACCCTCAGCTCTACAGTGCATGCAGGCACCCCGCACCCCTGAGCAGGAGGGCTCCCAGGCTGAACAAAATCCCGTGGGCTGGGCACCCTGCAGTGTGGAAAGCCCACTGTGGCAGAAGGACCCTTGTTCTCTCCTGGGACCTAGCTCACCAAGGTGCCCCAGCACGTGGCCTACTCCCACTCTCCAGGTAAACCCAATTTGCACTGCTGATCAGTCTTCTTAGGGTCAAAGTTTAGCCAGCTTTAGGCTGGAAGGATCAGTTCCAAACCTAATAATCCCAGGGAAGGAGCCTGGCCAGGAGGTTTTAGACCTTGGGTCACCTCCAGAGGAGGCCAGAATGGAAATTTCAACCCATGGAAGCTCTGTCGCCCCCACTGCCCACAGCTATGTCAACTCTTGCTGGGTCACCATTTAAAATTTTAATTAAATCGCGAAATTTTAAAGTTTGTTTTAAAGAGGGAGGGGGAAATACGGACAGTGTGCTATTCATCAGGAGCTGCATAACGTCCCTTCTCTCAGAGCTCCATGGACGTGTTCACACCGCCCCCTTTCTCCTAAGGACAGGCAGTGTTCTCAGAGGCAGGCCCGGGCACAGCGGCCTCCCAGCGCCCCGGGGCAGGCTGGTCTGCTCAAGAATCCTGGCCCTCTCAGCTCTTCTTGTGCCACTACTCTCCCTCCATCCCTTCCCTCCATGAAAGTCTCCTGTAATGGGTTTAAATAAGCTTCCTGAACTTAGTGCACTGCATCCCCTCAGAATCCCAGAACCAGGAAGGCCTCTGGCTTCCTGTTGCAAGAATTAGGTCATTAACTCAGTCAGGCGACTGCAGGGCGAGGGCTCAGTCCCCCTATCATGTGCCCAGAGGTGGAAGGCTAACACTCTTGGCCTCCAGAGCCAGGCCCTCCTCACTACCCAGCCCTGGGCATGGTTGTCCCCAGGATCCTATAAACTCTTAAGAAAATAAATTTTACAGTTATTGCCTCCTCTTTCCTGAAGGCTTTCAGCGTACAGGTATGTGCTAATTTGCATAAGAATGAAGGTATGTCTGTTTACCTTGAAAACATACCCATACTATTGCTACAAACTGCAAGGATTCATTATACCCACACATCACATCAGCCACGCTGTCTGTCTGGATAACTGCTTCTGCTCTATTACAGGGGTGGTGACCTTCCCTCTCCTTCCCTCCAGCTACTCCCAAACAGAAAATAATCCAAGGAAGGAGGAAACCGCCCCCTAAGAGGCTGCTGAAGACTCAGTTTCCTTCCTCCCTAAACGTTTAACAAGCTGATAATCAAAATAAAAAAATTTTTTAAACAAAGACAACTCCAGAATCGACATACGTTTATTCCATTAACTCACTCGGGGAAGTGGCACAAGACAAAAACCCCTGTAAGATCACAATGCACAGACAGGGGTGGCTGGAGGTGTGGTGGAGGATGATTAGAGAAAATCACCCCCCTGAGGGGTAGGGAAACAGCACCTAATGCAGCAGGAATCCACCTACGGTCACCAGGAGGGTTTGCTCAGGACAAGGCGCCGTAGAAACGCTCAGAAGAATGGATAGAAATGGACCAGAGGCTGCAGGGGCTCAGGGGAAGACTCCAAGAAAGACACTGTCCCCATTCTCAGTGGGTGTGGGTGTGAGCACCCAGGCTAGGCACGCCCAGATGATCCAGCCCGGGAGTCAAAGCCTCATCATCTATTTGTAATGACCTCCCGCATTTCCAAAGCCACAGAACCATTAGTCACCAAGCCATGGAAAGGGAGCAGAAGCTCCCAGCAAAACTAGCTTCTTAGCTTTCTCCTGGGCAGAAAGACTCATGGTTTTACAAGCCAGCCTCTCACCCAAGATTGTCACATTTCACAAATGAAACCCAGGAGTCTTTTACACGCCCATATCCACAGAACGCAAGCAGAACCTGGCCTCTTGCAAAAACTCTCAGCAGAGAGAAAAAGGTTCACTCGGAGAGAGGTTAATTACACTGCACATTAGTTTGATGATATTCCTCAGGATTAAGCTTCAAGTCTCAGAGAACTAAACTTCCTTGCAAATTGACTTGGAGCACAAAATGCAATGTTAGAACAAAAATACAGACAGACACCAATGCGCATCAGTTCTACCTGCTACTAGAAAAGTTGCAAGTCTGCATAAGCCATAAAAACTTCCAAGTCCAAGAAAGAACTCACTCAAAAAAGAAGTTCCTAAGAAAAAGGGAAACAGATGACTATGCATGCCATAAAAGGGCAGAGAAACCCCAGATCCCAGACAATAACCCGGCAAAGCCAGGTGAAGCCTAGAGAACTGCAACCAAAAGAAAAACACCAGGTGGAGCAAAGGTGGTGGTGTTCATCTCACCTTTTTATTTTGAAAAATCTTAAAGCCACAGAACAGATGAGAGAACAGTATAGGAACATCCCAAAACCCTGAGTCACCAACTGTTACTGTTTTTCCACATTTGTCCCATGCAGCTCCATGTTGTGGGTATGTGGGGTATGTAAGCTTCTTTGCTTCCTGAGCCGTTTGAAAGTAAGTTGCAAACATCCCCATACTTTGCTGTCTCATCACATATCTCCTGAGTCTTACATAACCACAATACTGTTTCCATCCCCAAGGAACTGAATATCGACCAAGTAGTATTCTCTGATGTATAGCCCATATCCAAATTTCCCAGCCCCCGAGTCTCACTTTGGCCTTTACTGGTTTTCCAGATCTAAGTGACGACCTCAACTGCATTTGGTTCCATGCTCTTTCACCAGCTTTAGGCTAGAATGGTCCAGGAGCTTTCCTTTGTTTATCACAACACTAACATTTTTTAGAGTTCAGGACCATTGTCTTTAGGATGTCCCATGACCTGGATTTGTCTCATTGTTTTAGAATTAAACATCTAGACGAGAAACTCTCATAGCTGACGTTGTTAACGTCCCACTGGAGACACACAAAGCCAGCTTGCCCCATTTCTGGTGATGCTGGGTTTGATCCCTTGGTTATGAAGCAAAATTTACATGTACGAAATAGAAAGTATATTAGAAGAAAACACAGGAAAAGAATGTAGTGGGGGAGAAAAATAATATTAAACATGACCTATAAGTTATAAAAGAAAAGATTTAAAATCTGATTTTATAAAAATCAAAACAGTGCATGGAAAAATACACTCAAAAGAATAATGACAAATTGTGGAAATAAGTATAACATATATCACAGCCACTGGACAAACTTTCTTAATGTATAAAGAACACCTGTAGATCAATAAGAAAAAGACTACCAACCCAAGAATGAATGGGCTAACAATGTAACAGACCATTCATAAACTGCTCTTAAAGATATGAAATGATGCTCTATTTCCTAAGAAAAATGCAAATCAAAAATTATAATGATATACCACTTCTCACCTATCAGATTAGCATCAGTCAAAAAGCTTGACAACTTTTGCCAAGGCATGGGGGAAATAAGTATTCTTGTACAATGTTAGAGGGGATTTAAAATGTTATTATCTTCATGGAGGGTGATTTGGCAATACTGAAAACTTAAACAGATGTGCCCTTTGCTCTAGCAATTCAGCCTGTAAGAATTTATCTTATAGATACCCTTACACAAGTGCACAAAGATATATGTAGAAGCACATTCCTTATTAATTGTAATAAAAGACAGAAAACTTAAATGCTCACCAATAGGAGCACCAATATAACTGACCAAAAGAATGTCACGGAGCCATTAAACCAAGTGAGGTACTTCTGAACGACCTTCATTCAGCTAGTAGCTTAACCTCTTAGTGCCTCAGTTTTCATCTGCACACTATGGGGAGTCACAGTACTCAGCTCACAGGGTTGTTGCATGGAGTAAAAGGGTTAAGAGAAGTAAAGTGCTTTGAACAGCAGCCAGCATGCAGGGAAGAGCTCAAGATGCTAGTGGTGGTATGGCAGGAGTTCCTGTGTTTACTGTGAAAACAGAAGAGTTAAGGTGCAGAACTCTGTGTTAATGTGAAAAAGATAGCACATGGGTGGTCACACGTATGTGTGAGGAGCTTGTATGTACATAGCGTGTCTCTGGTTAAGATGCACAAGATGTGGGCTGACATGGGGGTCTCTTCTGAGGCTGGGAGTCCAGGGAGGAAGGCTTAGTTTTCACCATTTGAATTCTGTACTATGTTTATATTAGCTATTCTAAAAAAAAAAAAGAACGATTTTTTTAAAGGGAGTGGAAAAGGTCAGAAGATGAGAATAAAAGAAAGAGCTTCCTCTGGGTGGTCCAGCCTGTCCAGGGCAGCGCCTGGTGGTGAGCAGTCCAGCTCCACCATCATGGCTCACAGGCCTTAGGAGACAGGCAGTGAGGGTGGCACCAACACCCACAGCAAGCCAGGCCAGGCGACGAGCACAGGCTGCCTCACAGGTGCCAGCAGTGGCCTCACCCCAGGAGGCAGGAAGGACTCTGCACTTGTTCTGGCTGACCCCACTCCACATGTCCCACCATAAGCTCCGGAAGGCTGCTAAGTGAAGGAAAGCAGAGCCAGGGCCTGGAGAGACGCCCCCACAGCCTGCCTGCTGGCTTGTAAGCCCCACCATGTCCTCTGAAAAATCACCGGCATCCCAACTCCCTGCAACTCTGGAAATCAGCTGCAGGAATGCCATGTGCCTTGACATGCCAGTGGACAGTGCCAGCTTCTGTCAGGAAGCCACATATGGAGCACACAGGCAGGAGCGGTGCTCACACAGGCCTGAGCCCACAACCTAGTCGGAGCTGACCCCGGCTGTTCCCCTACCACCTTTTCTCCCTCCTCTGTAAATAAGATTGAATCACTCAAGGACTCAGACCTACCACTTCACCAGCTAAAATCTCAAATCGTCTTGGCAGTGCACACAGCTTCATGTATTTAAATCAGCTTTCCTCCACCATCACCACCCCACATGAGAAGCATTCAAAATGTCCTCTTCCTGAAGAGAACAGAAGAGGGCCCAACACAGGTTTAGTTCATATTATGGCAGCGGCAGAATGTTCTGCAAGGCTGAGGTCAGGATGAGTGCGTGGGAGCCGGGGCTGCCAGGACAGAAGGCTGTGAGGCCTCGATCTGGGCAGGGCGGTCAAGGCTAATCCATCTCCCTGGGAACTGGGTCCCTGGACTGCCCAGTGATTTAGCAGGAAGAACAAGGGTGGGGCCCACACTGTGGAAGGTGTTTGAATCCACAGGGGATCTTGGTCCCTGCAGGAAGCCCCGCTTGCAGGATCCAGGCCTGCAGAATGAGCAGGCAGTAACTTCATCTGTCTCGAGGCTGTTATTCAGTTCAGGGACACGGACCACAGGCTTCCAGCAGCAGGAAACATGTGGGCTGGATACTCAGGAGATACTCAGGCCTGAAAAAAACCTTAATTGGATCTGGTCTCCAAAAGCCTCCCACCAGCTCTCCATGTGGGAGAGGATTTGGAAGTGGGTCACGTTCTCCCAGCTGAAGCAGTGTCACTGTGGGCTCCAGCCACACTGGAAGAAGCCCTGGGGTACCAGGTGACCTAGTCTCCTCTCCAGGCCAGACATTTCCTTCTGATCAGACGTTGAATGATTCTGGGGCTCCCCAGACCAAAGGGGCAGCTGATTAGCTTGAGGAAGGCAGTGGCATGAAAGGGGCTAGCTGACCCAGGGGTATACCACGCTGTCCTGGCACCTTCCTTGCTCGGCAAATGTGGGCCGACACCTCTGCCAGCCCTTTGGCCTCTGCACCCCAGCCCTGGCTGGAGGTGGAGAGGAAGAACACTGTATGCCTTCATGTGAACTGTGAGCCTCCCTGACCTCCCTCCTTGAAGGGATTCCGAGGCCTGGTGCCAGGCAGATTTGGGGAAGGAAGCCCCTCCCCAAGCCCCTCTGCATTTATCAACCTCAAATGGGGGCTCAAGGACATGGTGTCCATAGGAATCAGTTCCTTCAGGAAGCCCCAGGGCACACCAGAGGGCACCAAGCAGCCTGCTTGAAGTCATTTGCCTGCTTTGCAAAGTTGGCAGAGGGAGGGAGACTTGTCAGGCAGGAAGAGAATTCTGGAGAGACAAGATCTGGCAGTCATTTCATAAGAAAGGCACCGCACTGGCATAATAACTTGAAAAAACTTTGGGAAGAGCCCACCACCATGATCATTCCTGCCGGACTTGAACTCAATGACAAAGGGTTAAGGCTTTAAGTGAAAATGGAGTTCTTATAATCACAGCTGCCAAGGTGCTAATTGTTTCTAAAGATGCCCACACCAAGAGCAGCTTTTGTTAAGTTTGACACAGAAGGGCTCTAACCTATTAACTCTTCCCCTGCTTGCCTGGGAAGTGAAACACAGCCCTTCATCGTAGTGCCCACATGGGGCAGGCACCCCCAGGAGCTAATACACACAACTGGACATTTTATCCTGACTCTCCCCAAGAGTTCAGAACACTCACCAACATGTTCTTTCTTTATTCACACAAGTCCAACTAGACAGTAAGTCTCTTGGCCCCAGACTATAAGATTTGCATGAGAAGAACTGTTTTTACCCTGCTCACCATGGTTTTCTCAGGGCCTACCATGGGGCCCAGATCCTAATAAGAGCTCAGTAAATATTTACTAATTGAATCAACGAGTTATTAGAAGAAAGGAGGGAGGGAAGGATGGAAAAATGGAAGATAGCTGTCACTTCTTGGTGTCTCTGTGTTCTTGGCCTGATTTTATAAAGACATCATAGCCATGATTAGAGATTAAGCGCTTATCCATCAGGTGCCATCGATCAATGTTATAATGCACAGGACACAGATGCTTACAGAAGTGTGACACAACCACGAAAAATAGAGAAACACTCAGGACCCTCAATCCTGAAGAAACTTCGGAAGGAGGTAAACACTATTTTGGTCCAGCTCTGCTCATCACGGAAGGACACCTTTCCTTCGGTGGGTGCTTGTCTTCCCTTTTGAACAAGGCTTCATGGAGGATCGGGGCCTAAGAGGTCTTAATAACCAAGGAAAACAGCAATTGGTGTTCAGCACCCTTTCAGAAAAGAAGTTCAAAAGCACTTTGGCTCAAACATCACAATGCCCCTGGCAGCTATGAAGGTACAAGGATCATTATCCACTGTACAGCTGGGGAAAGTAAGGCCAAGGGAGGTTCATTAACTGGCCCAAGGTCAGACGACACCAGGAAAAGGCATAGGATTTGAACTCTTTGCAGCAGCGGGTGAGCTGACTCTGGCCACCCTACCAGTGTCATCTACACTGCGCTAAAGGGAGATTTTTTTTTCTCCTCTACTGTTTCTGCTGAGAAGCAGTATCTAACCTGGTGCTCAGAGCTCTTGCTTGGGACCCATACTGCCTGGGCTTGGATCCTGATTCTGCTCCCATCAAGCTTGACTTCTAGCAAGTTACTCAACCTTTCCAGGCCTCAGCTTCTGAATATGTAAAATGGTAATGACGGGACATATCTCAGAAGCAGTAAAGACTACATGAGACAATGTATGTAAATTGCCATTATCATTCATTTTACCATTTTCTAAGTGAACACATATCACTCTCATAATAGTAATAAAAAAAAAATTATGTGATAAAAAAGGTTGCACCCGCTCTGGGTTTAGTTTTTACAAGGCTACAGATGACATACAACTAACAGCATTTCAAATTCTGCCAATGAAATGCCCCAGGACCCTGAAAGTGACTTGCAACACAGGTCCTATTTGAGCCCCACTTACTCCTGTTGGCTTCTCGAGGTTAGCAGAGCAAGAGGCACTGTAGACACTGACAAGGGGATGCCTGAGCGAGGGTTTGGAAAGCCGGCCAGCTGCACCCAGTGTACAGAGGCCAACTCTGGATTCCCGGCGAGCTGAATGCCGGGGTTTGAAATGCCATTTCTCTGAGTGCCCTCCTGAGCTTCCCAGCTCTGCTCAGCCCAGACCAAAGACAGCCAGTGCTTTCTAGGTACCACTGTGTTCTTGCTCAAGTGATCGAGCAGGAGGTATTCAGAGGTGACAGTGTGGCCTGACCCCCCATAGAAGGTCTGGTGATACACAGCCGGAGACTAGAACAGAAGGGAACGGGGAGGGAAGGTAGGTCCCCAGTCAACTCTGGCTTACCCCTAACAAAGACCTGTGACATGTATGTGTGTGGGCATTCCTGAGGCACATACAAAGAGCAGCAGCGAAACTCCAAGGTTACTTCTGAGTTATTGCCAAGGTAAGAAGCTTTCACTCACGCAGGGAGGAGCTGAGAACACAGGACGTTGCCACCGAATAGGACAAGATGCTAAGAACTGGCAATGTTTGCGCATTCAACTGAAGAAATGTTCACTCATTACCTTGGAACTCAGGGAGAGAAGGCTCAGTGAAATCTACAGGACACACAGACATGTACCTGGACCTTCCTTAATGTAGCCGATGGGTACCAAGGCCGGACAACTGAGGAATCCAGTGGGAACAAACTCAACACTGCTGGCCTCTGAATGCCTTCCTAGGACAAGGAGAGCCCACTCACTGCTCTGCCTAGCGACCTGTTCTTTCTCCTAGAATGGACTGCCAGAAGTTCCCGTGCACTCAGACAAAAAGAAAAACAAAGACAAAATCTCTGCTTTCAAAAAGTTTTAAATTCTGGTGGAAGATAAGAAGCAAATAAATAAATAATGGTAAAATGACAGCTACTTCCACCAAGCATGCACTAAGTGCTCAGTGCTGTCTTAAATATCTAATAGGCATTATTTAATTTAATCCTCCCAACAACTCCATGGAAGGAATATGATTATTTTATAGATGGGGAAACAGAGGCGCAGAGAGGTTAAGTTACCTGCTGAAGGTCATGCAGCTCATCATGGCAGAACCAAGATCCAAACCCAGATACTCTTGGTATAAAATCCCTGCTCTGATTAAGAGTTACACTTTGTATTTGCTAAGTGTCAAATAACTACTTGGTCAGCACCCCTCAGCAGCTGTTTCCTACAGCCAGGGCTGGGAGCAAGGACCCATCAAGGAAGGACTGCCTGTTCTATGAGATGATGAAATGCAGACTGCTGGGGCCTACACTGTCCTGCACCCTGGATAAGGAGGAATCTGCAAGGAAATGCGGTCTGATGAAAAGATAGGCACAGGGTCAGGATCCCTGGTTCTGGTTTTAGGTGCTTTGAGACACCCAGGCAAGTCAACCAGTATTTGCTGAGTTTACTTTCTGTACAGGACACTGGGAGGACTACAAAGATGAATCCAGTAGAGATCCTAGCCTCGGAAAGCTTAGAGTCGCGCATGCACTCATGGAGCTGAAATAGAGGTAGAAAGTGGCAGGTGACATTTAAAAATGTACAAACTGCTATGGGATTTCAAAAGAGTTAACTTGGCCTCTAGGGGACCACAGGTGCCCAACCATAACAGGGGGCTGGGCCTGGAACCCCCAAGGTCCTTCAGCTCTGACTGTTCTGACAGCACAGACTTGGAGTAATACAGAGTTCAATTCTTATTGTGGTTAATGATTCAAGTTCATGGCCACTAAGTTGTTCTCCCTCCTACCATGAAAATAGTCCCAATTGTTTTTGGGCAACATCTCACAGACATGGCAGGGCAATATTGCTCCTGTTTAAATAAGCAGCCAGTTGTGGGAATGTGTTCTGACATCTGTGTGTGGACAGAAGCCCAGTGTGTTCTGCCCTCCTCCACCTCCAACTGGTTTTTAAACCCACAAATGCTCGTCCATCAAGGAGGGGTGACCTTTCCATGAGCACGTTACAACATGGGGATTGCTCCTGGTTCACATATGTATCCTTAGAGTCTAAGCAGAGTACCTGCTCACAATAGGTGCTGAGTAGAGCTTGCTGAGTGAGACCTGGTGAGGTCTAGGAATTCTCTGCTAGACATATAAATTTCAGCTGGTGCACCCTGAAGTTCTGCTTTACAGTTCTGGGCCTCTCCCAGAGGTGGCAGATTGGTTTCACCTCTTTAATTCTACTGCTATCACCCTGGTCCCTCAAGCCACTATCATCTCTTAACTGGCAGCGGCAAGTTCTGCCTCCCAATTGGTATCCTGCATCTACCTTTGCCCCTTTCAATCCAGTCTCTGTGGCAGGCAGCCAGAATGATCTTTGAAAACTTAACAGATCTTATTGCCTCTCTGCTTCTCTGATGGCTTCTTATTGCACTTGGAATAAAATACAAACTGGCTCTTCCCACCTCCATAGCACTTAGCACTACTGAAATTATTTTGTCTGCTCATTTATTTACTCCCTCCTCTCTAGAATGTCAGCTACAGGAAGGCAGGGACTATGTCCATCTTCACCACTGTGGCCCCAATGCTTGGAATGTTGCCTGCCACACGATAAGCACTCACTGTTGAATGGATGAACCTCCAGAGCAGGGTGTATTTACAAGGACCAGTAATCCCCCAGGAAACCATGAATGACACACTGGCATTCAACAGCCGGCACCTTTATGATTCAAAGTCCTGCTTTAAATCAGAGGAAACTTGGTATCTTTGGACACTTCAATGTCCCAACAGATCAGTATCACTTAGGATCTAAAGTCAGGAACTAGAGTTCAGTAGTTGTAGCAGGGAGCTAAGAGACAAGGCACTTGGAAACAGAACCTCAGGACAAACTCTTGACTTGCCTCCAGGCCCCTTACTGACACAGTATGTGCCTCAATTTACCCATCAGACAGCCAGGCACACTTCCCCAACTTCTGTGTGTGACAACAGACAAAATAATTAACAGCTACAGCATACTTAGATCCTCAGATAGGAGGTACTGCAAGCCACACATCGCATTATTCATAGAACTCTTGATTTGCTGCCAACTGCCAACACAGGCCTCCTCGGCCTTCCCAGGGGCTAACCTGACAGTGGGTGCTGCTCAGACAAGTTCAGCTCACAAGTGAGGCAGGCATGTGGGGCCTAACAGACGTTGGGTGTCCAAACCTATGTGTCTTGGTTACCAGGTTCAAGAAAAAGGAAGGCGGCTGGGCTGGGGAAGATGAAAAAGAGGTGAGAAGTGCAGCTTTGGTCTCTGGATAGTTAATTTTTCAGGCTCATGGACACGCGCCTGCGGATATGTGCCTACACTGTGTTCCCTCCAGAACACTCATGCAGAGAGGCGGAATGGGGAGACGACAGTTCAAACTAGAGAGAGGAGGGGCGGCCCAGTGGCCAAACCTGTGCAGCATTTAATTTGGGGGAGCTCTGAGGGTCAGGATACTGAGTGGGTGCAGGTGAAGAGACACGAGGGCACGGAGCTGGAGAGCCGACAGGCGATGACAACCACGAAGCCGCGGGGCGTGAGCACCTTAGTGGGTGGCTCGGACACCTGTGGAGGCGACCCCCTTGGCAAAGGTGAGGACGCTGGAGGGCGGGGCCTGCGGCGGCAAGCAGCAGGAGGCAGCGGCGGGGCGAGGAGGCTGGGCCCAGCTCAGAGCGCCGTGCCGGGGGCCGGCGGTGGTCCGAGCAGGTTGGGGGCGCCCTCCGCAGCCCCTCCCCGGGAGACAAAGGGCTGGCGGCTCCCCGGGGCCCCGGCGCGGCGCGGGCACAGACACTGCGTGCGCGGGCCGTCTCGGCTCTTACCTGGGCCGCCCGACTCTGCCGGGCCGGCGGAGCTGCGGGTCCGTGCGCGGCGCGCGGCGCGCGGCGGCCTGTTCCGGGGCGCGCTCCGCCCGAGCAGCCGCGGCGGCACCAGCAGCAGCGGGAGCGGTCGCCTCAGCCTCCGCCTCCCGCTCCGTGAGTCACCGCGGCGGGCAGGGGAGGCGCCAGGCCGCGGGGGAGGGACCGGCGGAGGGGCGGCATCTGGCTCCGCGCGGGCGGCGGAGGCGCGGTCACTGCAGCGCCGGGCGGGGGGAAGGAGGGCCGGGCGTCCGGGGCGGGGCCGGACGAAGGGGCGGGGTCCCGGGCGCGCGGGCACTCCCATTGGCTCCCAGGTGGGAGCGGGGCCACGAGATGGGCGGTGGACCGGGTCGCGGGCAGTGCGGGGCCTTCCTTAGAGCGAAGGGGCGGGGCGCCCAGGAAGGCCGGGGTAGGCGTGGCCCACGGAGGAGGCGGTGGCCTGAGGGCGGAGTCCGGGTTGAGGATGGAGCTGGCGCTGCAGTTTCGCGGCTCTGCGGGTCCCTAGCTCCTCCCGTGATCCCATAAAAATAATGGCCTCTCCCACCCACAGGTCTGTGTTGAAGAACGAGAGCAGACAGACGGGATGGAATCCTTAGTGAGACCAGTTTTTCCAGGACCCCTGAAAAACGTGAAACGGACGAGGTTGCAAAACACTCAGAGGCCTGGTGGTCCTACGTGGTGGAGCTGGTTGCTACCTGTGGAAGAACAGTTAGACTCGTCCTTGATTTGGGGCCTGTCTAACCCGGAATCGACGGAGCCCAGAGAGCCAGCGCTGGGCGCCGTGGGTTCCTTAAACTTAGAATAACGTATGCATTAGTAGTAAGTGTAATTTTCTGGGGAGAAGGGGTCCGGGATTAAAATGTTTCTATAGAAAGTCTGACTCTATCCACTATCTGGATGCGCCTGGAGAAAGTACAGGGAGAAAGCCCATTTTAGGCAAAATCTGAATTGCTTTGAAGGCCCACCGTTCTTTTTAAAGGGACACGTGTCTTTAAGTCTGGTCTCACTTCCAACGTTTTAGCCGTTACATAGTGTGCCAATGCCATGGTTAGGGACCCTCCTGCCCGGCTTTCCCGCCCTTATTTTCACCCCTGCTCTGTCCCGTCCTCTTTCCCTTCCCTATGCAAGAAGGATATAAGATACTTTCTTTTTTCTTTACTGTCTTTATATTCTGTGATGTCCATATTATTCTTTTGATTTAATAGCTGTATTTTAGTTAAAATTGAGGAATACTGGATCAAAAGTCATGAGATTTTGAACTTTTAAAGGCCAGAAATAGTTCTTAATCATGTCTCTATCCCCCTGGGTGTCCAGACTACCATGCCCATAGCAAGAGCTCAACCAATATTTGCCAATCCAGTGTACTAGCTGGTTCTTCACGTTTCCCAGAGTAGAGCAATGCAAAAAAGTTACACATTCAGATCATTTTTATGTAAATACTGTTGTTTAAGCAAATTATGAAAACTGAACAAGTTGCTATTCACAGCAACATATAAATGCATACATATAAAAAATACATATGCTTAAGGATGAAGGTGAGAAAGAAACGCAGAAAACAAAAATGTGTCAGTGTAAGATAATGGATGCTTTTTCTTTTTACAATTTTTCACAAATATACTGTTTTTATAGTTCAAAATTAAAATAAATTCATCAACACAGCCAATCCCTCAACTACTCCATTAGCTTAGAGTTAGAGAATTCTGCATTTCTAGATAGCAGTATTACTTCAGAGTTAACTCAGGCCACACCTATCTGTAGGGTCTTAGAATGAAACATTGAAGGCTTAGGAAGTAGGGTACACCCGTTAGTGTTGACAGCCCAGCACCATCTCTCCCCCTTGGGGAAGTGCTTCTACTCAACCTCTACCCCCAGAGGTGCTGATGAGGCTACCAATTCCAGTATTCTACTCTCTCCCCTCCATAAAAAAAAACAAATAGTGGAGACATGGGACCTGAGTGGAACAATCCAAGTGCTACAGTCTCTTGACTATTGGCTATAGGATGTGACCGAAGCTGAACTAATCTGAGTCCTTCCCTGAAGCTTTCTGAATTAGAAATGAAAGAGAAGTTATCTCTTTCCTATTGGATCAAGAGCTATAAAGATGTGGCCTCAATAATGTTAGCATCATCCTCTACCTACCACATGGTAAATTCTGAAAGAACGGCAGTTATCACACAGAAGCAGAGACCAAAGGAGTGAATGGGAAAGGGAGAGAGGAGAGAAACACCTAACAGAGTGTGTTCTGTGATTTCAGGGGACCTTCTACCAGCTCTGCTCACCATCTCACACTTAATAGGTCTCCAAATTGGCCTCCCCTACAGCAACTTAACACTCCACCCAGTTGCTTACACTAGAAACTTAAAAGGGTATCCCTGACACCAACCACTCCATCATCCTTCATATTCAGTCCATATTGTTTCCACCCCCAAACAGTATCTTCCCACTTCCCCCCATTCCACTTCTCTGCCCCAGTTTAACCCCTCATCAGCTCTACCTTCCCAGTACCAGCATGGCCATAAATTCCAGGAGGGCAAGGTGGTAACTGTACACCACTCCCACCTAGCACAGTACCTGGCACAAGCAGATGCTCAAAGTCAGTAGATACCTGACTTTCCCTCCCATGAGCCAGCCATTCCTACTTTCCTACCTCCACCCCCAACTCCAGTGCTCTCAACCATCTCCTCACTCTTCCCTCATTAAATTTGATTCTGTATTTTATCTTTTTAGATTTGGAGAGGGCCTCTCTGTGCTCCCAGATATATATGTATCTTTAAATAGTTGCTTTCTGGGGCAAAAAAATTCTCTATCCTCTATACCAAAGAGATAACTATAACAGTAGAGTTTTCAGACCAGGCATGAAACAACAGTGGAACCACAGCAGGTTGCAGGGAAGGAAGGCTTTTTTGAAGTAGTTGCCTCAAATCTTACCCTCTAAGAAGTCCTTCCTGCCTGCAAGTTGAGCAGGTGAAGGTGAGAATGGATGAGAAAAAGGCCTTGTACTAAATAAAAAAGAGATTTTCCAGTAAAGAAAAAATGAGAACTAATTCTTTTTGTGTTTTAAGAACCAAATTTTAAGCACAATTTCCAATACTATAGAAAGTATAAAAAAATGTCTTTTGCTTTGGTTCCTATGTTTGCATCCTGTTTACATTCAGAGCAGCTCTGACTTCACTGGGGACAGACACTATGATAAGGAGGCTAAGTACACAGCAGACAGACTGCCACATTCATAAGCCATTTTCCTGTGTTTCACCTTGGCAAATAACTTGTCATCTAATTTTACTTTGGAGATAATAAGGAATTATTAAACACAATGATGAAAGCAGTTTGCAGATCAATGAATATATATATTTTGTGTCACAAGTGGGGTATGTGCAGCTGTGAGTATCGGGCTCCCTGCCAGCCTGTCCCCAGAGTGTTGGTTTCTGCAGCATCTGATGTGTAGATCCTTCCTACTTCACAAAACCCTGATTATATTGCACTTGGGAACAGTATAAAGAAATACGTATTCACTTCTTTGGCTGAGTGTTTTGATAGGCCAACATGTCTTGTAAGTGTATTTTGTTTGTGCAGCCTCAAACATTCTAATCACCTAGTAAAGACAGACTAACATAAGAGCTCATTTTGGATCCAAATGCTCAGCTCATTAACCTTTAAGTACAGTAGTCTGTTTATCCCGCTGGTTATTGTCCAATTAAGAATAAAAGATTACCATCCCTAAGAGGAAATAGCTTCTGTTTTCTGGGAATAAATAATAAACAGTTGCCACCACTCTCTCCCGTATCAATGCATCTCACATCTGTAAATGCTGCAATATTATTAGTGTATTCAGATGAGACTGAAAAGGCCATCTTGACAAGCCGTTCCTTCCTCACCCTATCAAGGTACAGACTGCCCAGTAGTTTATTGTAAACAAGTAGTGGGGCCTGTTACCATTAAGTACTTATAGCTTTGCCCCCTTCACTGTTTTAAGGGTGGAAATTTTCAAACCTACTTGAGACTTATCATAAACCCTCCTGTTTCACATTCTTGTTTAGCCAGGGGTCTTCCTAATCCTTTTGTTGCTTGTAAGACTGAGGTTGGCTTTGCAGTAATGTGATAGCCACTTAGACTGTGCATGTTGGTTCAACAGAGATTGGTCAATCTAAATGAACGCTGTGGTTTTGTCTTCTCCACACCCTCCATCCCTCACTTTCTTCAGTATTGTTCTTCAGGGAAATTACTTCCCATAAGCAGTATTTGCTCCCAGCTGGTGAATCAGATGGGGCTCTTTTTTGTAGTTAATAAACACTAATGGCTGAGGGCGGCAAATCTACACCCCGGTGCCACTAATGAAGAGGCTCACATGAAAGCTTATGCAAAGTAGATGGGCAGGGTGAAAATGCCCTGGGACCCAAGAAGACTCTCCTCCCACATGCTGCAGAACAGAGAGTAATGATTATTAATTATTTAGGCAAAGAACATGAGAGCCAATACAGGAAAAAAAAAAGAGGAAGTTTAACTCTAGGACCCTCTGTTGAAATCACTTTAATTAGCCCAGGCTATATAGTGCCAAGGGAAATAGACCAAGATACTCAATAGCTGATGATTTTTTAAATTCTCTACCACTTTTTTCCTTTTCAAAAATAAAATATAGCTTAGGTTATATCTGTATACACTGGCAACAGACTGCAGTGTGAAAACGAGACAGCTTCCATAGGCTCCCTTCTGTGATGCCATATGGTGGGGGGGTAGGGGAGGCCCGCAGGAGGCTCCTCAGTCAGCTCCTCACAGGTTCTGCTGAACCCAGAGGCTCTGAGTTTCAAGTCTCCCCTCGAGATACATTTTTCTTGTTCACATGCAGTACGGACATAAAAACTCTACATAAAGTTGAAGCTCCATCCACCCTAACTTATTTTCTTTGTAATCTGGACTGAAACCTTCATTATATTTTCATTTCAAATTTCAAACCTCATGTCATTCCTGGTAAGTTTTACCTTTTTCTCTGTATATATCATGGTAACTAGAACCATTTCTCCCTATTAGATAGGCTGTGACCCTATTTTAAAAAGTTAAGAACCCAGCAGCAGACTCACAGAACCCAAGAATGGACTAATAGTTACCAAAGGGAAAGAGGTTGGGGAGGGTGGGCAGGAAGGAGGGAGAAGGGGATTAAGGGGTATTATGATTAGCAAACATAATATACGGGGCCACGGGGAACCCAGTATAGCACAGAGAAGACAAATAGTGACTCTACATCATCTTACTATGCTGATGGACAGTAACTATAATGGGGTATGGGTGGGGACTTGATAATAGGGGGGATTGTAGTAACCACAATGTTGCTCATGTGAAATCTTCACAAGACTGTATATCAATGATACCTTAATAAAAAAGATTGTATGCAAAAAACAAATAAATAAATTAAAAGTTAAGAACCCAAAAAGGCATAGTTTTTAATCTTATTTTCAAATTTGTAGACTATCTTGATTTGCTTAAAATATCACTAGTTCTATAGTCCAACCTTTCCACATTGTCAATCCCTCTGCAGCCAACATTTCTTGTAGTTTTCATTTCTAACTAAGCAACATTTAGAAATCTAACTCTCATTACTACTACAACTAACCTGACTCTGCGACTAACAAGAGGTTGTGTTCCCTTTGCAGGTGTCTTTTTCTGATCTTGTTCCAATATTCACACTGCCTTACACAAAGTCAGGACCTTTCAATTGAACTGATTCAGATCTTCATCAACGTCACACACGCCCTATTAAGTATCTCCTGACTTTTGTTCCCAGATTCTTTAGTCAATCACTCATTTAAGGAATATTTATTGAGTGCTTCCCAGGATCATGCCACTATGCTAGGGCAGGGGGGGAAGGAGCAAATGACACAAAGTGTCCTCATACTCACTATAGGTAAGACAGACACCAAAAATGAGTTACACCATTGAACAAATCATTGCAACTAGAGTTAAGTGCTAACAGCTGAAATACAATGGGCTGTGAGACCATATGATGGGGCCTCTGACTTTGTATAAGGCTCAAGGAGAGCTTCCTTGGGAAAGTACCACTTGAGGTCTAGGTAGGAGTTAACTAAGCAAAGAGTGGGGAGAAGAAGAGAGCACACAGCAGGACCAGCCTATTAAAAGGCCATGAAGAGGAAAGAGCATGGTGAGATTGGAACAACAGAGAGAAGGCTAGGGGGCTGGAGGCAGAGTGATGGGGAAAGAGGCCAGGTCCAGATCATACAGGGTTTTAGAGGTCATGCTAAACATTTGGTTTTTATTCCCAAAGTAATGAGAACTATGGAAAGGTTTAATTAAAGATGTGACACAGTTAGATTTGTGTCTAAATAGATGACTATAGCTTTAGGATGGAGAATGGACTGAAATGGAACAAGAATGGTTTATTAGTCAACCATTGCTGCATAACAAACCACTTCAAAATTTAGTACTTTAAACAAGCATTTGTTTTTTGCCCAAGGTTCTGCAAATTGCCTACTGTGGGTCTAACTTCAGGTTGTGGGTTGACTATGAGTCTGTTGGGTTGGGCTGGGATCAGCACGGTTTAACTTCGGATTGGAATTAAATCTGTTCCAAATATCTCCTCACCCTCCTTGGACCAGAGGTAACATGGGGCATATTCCTTTTATGATGAGCGACATAAGAACAAGAGCACTAAGCCAAATTGAGAAAGTATCCTGGCAACCTCTTCTGGAGTCACATTCATAAATATTCCATTGGCCAAATCCAGTCTCATGGCCAACACTGGAACAGTGGGATGAGGAAGTATATTCTACCTCAAGGGAAGGAGTTGTGAATAAGTATGTTTTGAGTAATATGCCATTATATGAAAGCAGCTATGATCAAAGCATTTTTCACTCCAATGGAAACCAAATAAATGATAAGTCTACTACTTTCCTCATCCTAAATTACCTTGCTTTAGCCTCCAAACAACTGCTTTAACTCTCCCAAAGGCTTTAACAGATTGGGTGTAAAAACTGGCTTGATATTATCAGCTTAGAATTACTTTGATCATGTGGGACACAGCAAAGGCAGTTCTAAGAGGCAAGTATATAGCAATCCAGGCCTATTGAAAGAAGGAAGAACAATCCCAAATGAATAGTCAAAATTCACAATTATTGAAACTGGAAAAAGAAGAACAAATGAGGCCCAAAGTCACCAGAAGGAGCGACATAATAAAGATCAGAGAAGAAATAAATAAAATTGAGAAGAATAAAACAATACAAAAAATCAATGAAACCAAGAGCTGGTTCTTTGAGAAAATTAAAAAAATAGATAAACCCCTAGCCAGACTTATTAGGAGAAAAAGAGAATCTACACACATAAACAGAATCAGAAATGAGACGGGAAAAATCATGATGGACACCACAGAAATACAAAGAATTATTAGAGAATACTATGAAAAATCATATGCTGGATAACCTAGAAGAAATGGACTACTTTCTAGAAAGATAAAACCTTCCAAGACTGACCCAGGAAGAAACAGAAAATCTAAACAGACCAATTACTAGAAATGAAATTGAACTGGTAATTGAAAAACTACCCAAGAACAAAATCCTCAGGCCAGATGGATTCACCGCTGAATTTTATCAGACATTTAGAAAAGACATAATACCCATTCTCCTTAAAGTTTTCCAAAAAGTAGAAGAACAGGGAACACTTCCAAACTCATTCTATGAAGCCAGCATCACTCTAATACCAAAACCAGGCAAAGACATCACAAAAAAAGAAAACTACAGATCAATAACCCTGATGAACATAGATGTAAAAATACTCAACAAAATATTAGCAAACAGAATTCAAAAATAAATCAAGAGGATCATACACCATGATCAAGTGGGATTCATCCCAGGGGTGCAAGGTTGGTACAACATTCGAAAATCCATCAACATCATCCACCACATCAACAAAAAGAAGGACAAAAACCACATGATCATCTCCATAGATGCTGAAAAAGCATTTGACAAAATTCAACATCCATTCATGATAAAAACTCTCAACAAAATGGGTATGGACGGCAAGTACCTCAACATTATAAAGGCCATATATGACAAACCCACAGCCAATATCATACTAAACAGCGAGAAGCTGAAAGCTTTTCCCTTAAGATCGGGAACAAGACAATGATGCCCACTCTCCCCACTTTTGTTCAACATAGTACTGAAGGTCCTAGCCACGGCAATCAGACAACACAAAAAATAAAAGGCATCCAGATTGGTAAAAATGAAGTCAAATTGTCACTGTTTGCAGATGACATGGTATTGTACATAACAAACTCTGAAGAATCCACTCTAAAATTACTAGAACTAATATCTGAATTCAGCAAAGTTGCAGGATACAAAATTAATACACAGAAATCTGTTGCATTCCTATACACTAACGATGAACTACCAGAAGGAGAAATCAGGAAAACAATTCCATCCACAATTGCATCAAAAAGAATAAAATACTAGGAATAAACCTAACCAAGGAAGTGAAAGACCTATACCCTGAAAACTACAAGACACGCTTGAGAGAAATTAAATAGGACATTAATAAATGGAAATTTATCCCATGCTCTTGGGTAGGAAGAATTAATATTGCCAAAATGGCCATCCTGCCTAAAGCAATCTACAGATTCAATGAAATCCCTATCAAAATACCAACAGCATTCTTCAGTGAACTGGAACTAATAGTTCTAAAATTCATATGGAACCACAAAAGACCCCGAATAGCCAAAGCAATCCTGAGAAGGAAGAATTAAAGCAGGGGGAAATCTCACTTCCCAACTTCAAGCTCTACTACAAAGCCACAGTAATCAAGACAATTTGGTACTGGCACAAGAACAGACCCTACAGACCAGTGGAACAGAATAGAGAGTCCACATATTAACGTTACCAAGCATATATGGTCAATTAATATAAGATAAAGGAGCCATGGACATACAATGGGTAAATAACAGCCTCTTCAACAGCTGGTGTTGGCAAAACTGGACAGCTACATGTAAGGGAATGAAACTGGATTACTGTCTAACTCCATACACAAAAGTAAACTCGAAATGGATCAAAAACCTGGATATAAGTCATGAAACCATAAAACTCTTAGAAAAAAACATAGGCAAAACTCTCTTGAATATAAACATGAACACCTTCTTCATGAACATAGCTCCACGGGAAAGGGAAACAAAAGCAAAAATGAACAAGTGGGATTACAACAAACTAAAAAGCTTCTGTAGAGCAAAGGATACCATCAGTAGAACAAAAAGGCATACTACAGTATGGGAGAATATATTCATAAAAGACATATTCGATAAAGGTTTGACATCCAAAATATACAAAGAGCTCACACACCTCAACAAACAAAAAGCAAATAACCCAATTAAAAAATGGGCAGAGGATCTGAACAGACATTTCTCCAAAGAAGAAATTCAGATGGCCATCAGGCATATGAAAAGATGCTCCACATCGCTCATCATCAGAGAAATGCAAATTAAAACCACAATGAGATATCACCTTACACCAGTAAGGATGGCTACCATCCAAAAGACAAACAACAACAAATGTTGGCGAGGATGTGGAGAAAAGGGAACCCTCCTACACTGCTGGTGGGAATGCAAATTAGTTCAACCATTGTGGAAAGCAGTATGGAGGTTCCTCAAAAAACTCAAAATAGAAATACCATTTGATCCAGGAATTCCACTCCTAGGAATTTAACCTAAGAATGTAGCAGCCCAGTTTGAAAAAGACAGATGCACCCCTATGTTTATTGCAGCACTATTTACAATAGCCAAGAAATGGAAGCAACCTAAGTGTCCATCAGTAGATGAATGGATAAAGAAGATGTGGTACATATACACAATGGAATATTATTCAGCCATAAGAGGAAAACAAATCCTACCATTTGGAACAACATGATGGAGCTAGAGGGTACTATGTTCAATGAAATAAGCCAGGCGCAGAAAGACAAGTTTCAAATGATTTCACTCATCTGTGGAGTGTAAGAACAAAGCAAAAACTGAAGGAACAAAACAGCAGCAGACTCACAGAACCCAAGAACGGACTAACAGTTACCAAAGGGAAAGAGACTGGGGAGGATGGGTGGGAAGGCAGGGATAAGGGGAAAAAGGGGAATTACGATTAGCACACAGAATGTAGGCAGGGGGGCACGGGGAAGGCAGTATAGCACAGAGAAGACAAGTAGTGATTCTATAGCATCTTACTACGCTGATGGACAGTGACTGTAATGGGGTGTATGGTGAGAACTTGATAATGGGGGGAATCTAGTAACCACAATGTTGCTCATGTAATTCTCTATTAATGGTACCAAAATAAAAAATTAGAAATAAAAAGCACCAAAAAAATGAAATAAATAAAATAAACAAAGACTCAGCGCCTGGGCACACCCCCAGAAAAACAAAAAAGAATTACTCTGATCATTTACAGAACAGTTTAGGGTCCTTGACCCCAATTTTTTCACTGAGTCTATGGATGCAGTATATGTACGATTGATTTGTATATAGGCGGTCGGAAGCACATGCTTTAACAATGAATGCTTTTATAAGATTTTAGATATAAATTGATCTCATTTTACACTTACTTCTACATAAACATAAGTTTCTTCCTGTCAGGGTTGGCTCCACTTTGCCAAGAACTGCTCACTCTTCTGTTGGTTGATCCAAAGCCACCAATTCTACAATGGGTTCCAAATGGAAAGGACAGAAAGGTCGGTCTGGCACAGTGCTGTGTACTCTAACCAATTTTTAGATATATATATTTTTTTGATTTTTAAAAAAAGTTATTTGAGGGAAAAAGAAAATCTGTTTTTTCCCAGAGTCCTGATTTCTTATCTCACATTCTTAGGCTCAGTTTTACCTGGGATTCATCCTTTTCTTTCACTCCTGCTGTTAGGCAATAGGCATTCACAGCAATAGTCCTGGGCCTTTAATATGAAGGTAGTCTTGCTCTGGATATCAGTGTTTTTGGTGGGGAGTGAGGCTGAGGGGAAAGTCCATGGAAGTTGGGAGCAGCCCTGGGAAGTGAAAGTGAACTATTTTCAGCTGAATTCAAGGGGAGGCAGGTCACTTAAAGAATCCAAAGGTTTAGCAAAATCTTAAGACTGACTTTAACGAGTAGTTAGACTGATACAGCTACAGGCTTCAGGCTCTAGACCAAACCTATTGAGGACCTCTCCCGGGATATAAAAAGCAGCTTATATAACTTGCATTGTGAAGTAGTGTCAGCTTCTTCATGCCCCCAGCACAGTGCTCAGCATGGGAGCATTTCTGCTCATCTTACTAATTGGTTGCTGAGTACAGACAGAACAGAAAGGGACACTTATTTCACTCAGTAGAAAAGCTTTCTTGGAAAAGAGCAGAAGACAGGCTCACAGAGAAGAGGGGGCAGGAGTCCTCAAGCAAGCATACAGGTGACAATTATGACTTTTTAAAATAACTTTGAGCAGGCAATTTCCATTAATTTCTTTTCAAAGTAGGAGACACAAAGAAACAGCAATGCTAAAGGGTCTGCAGTGTCTGGAAAAGATACAGGTCTTTTTAACATACTTTCCATTTCTGCTGCTAATGATACTCTGCTGAGACAGAATATAATATTAACACATAATTCTCATAAACCCAATAATATTCTTTCATTAGGATGTCTTGGGTTATTTTAAGATCTCTTCAGCACAATTTGCATCATTAAAATGAAATATAACAAAAAAAATTATCTCACCTCCAGAAAAGACAGAAGTAGCAGAATTGTAGGCTTTTTCCCACAGTAGGTACTCCCAGCTAATTTTATGATCTTAATTCCATTATTCCAAATACGCAGGACATGCATACAAGCTTCCTTTAGGCAAACACAATGCCTCTATTTTATTTAGTATTCTTAAAATGTATATTTGAAGATTACACTGTTCTTATACTGCACTTTTAAAGCAATTCATACATCTAATAACCATTTTCCACTAAATATCCATATGAATATTTGGAAGGCAACCTGACAAAATGAGACAAAAATCAAGTATAAAAGAGAGGCAGAATTAGGACTAGAAATGTTTCAGGACATGCTACCCAAAAATATGTCACCTTGGCATGTTTGATATATATATATTTTTTAAATATTTGATGTCTGCTTCCTTTAATCTTTTTTTTTTTTTTTACAATTTATTTTGGTATCATTAACCTACAGTTACATGTGCAATATTATGGTGATTAAACTACCCCCTTCATCAGGTCCCCACCACCAACCCCATTACAGTCACTGTCCAAAAGCGTAGTGAGATGCTATAGAGTCACTACTTGTCTTCTCTGAGTTGTACAGCCCTCCCCGTGCCCCCGCTACCTTACGTCTGCTAATCGTAATACCCCTTTTACCCTCTTATCCCTCCCTTCCCACCCATCTTCCCCAGTCCCTTCCCTTTGGTAACTATTAGTCCGTTCTTGGGTTCTGTGAGTCTGCTGCTGTTTTGTTCCTTCAGTTTTTTTCTTTGTTCTTATACTCCACATATGAGTGAAATCATTTGATACTTGTCTTTTTCGGCTTGGCTTATTTCACTGAGCATAATACCCTCTAACTCCATCCATGTTGTTGCAAATGGTAGGATTTGTTTTCTTCTTATGGCTGAATAATATTCCATTGTGTATATGTACCACATCTTCTTTATCCATTCATCTACTGATGGACACTTAGGTTGCTTCCATTTCTTGGCTATTGTAAATAGTGCTGCAATAAACATAGGGGTGCATCTGTCTTTTTCAAACTGGGCTGCTGCATTCGTAGGGTAAATTCCTAGGAGTGGGAATCCTGGGTCGAAGGGTATTTCTATTTTTAGTTTTTTGAGGAACCTCCATACTGCTTTCCACAATGGTTGAACTAAATTGCATTCCCACCAGCAGTGTAGGAGGGTTCCCTTTTCTCCACATCCTCGCCAACATTTGTTGTTGTTTGTGTTTTGGATGTTGGCCATCCTCACTGGTGTGAGGTGATATCTCATTTGTGGTTTTAATCTGCATTTCTCTGATGACCAGCGATGTGGAGCATCTTTTCATGTGCCTATTGGCCATCTGAATTTCTTCTTTAGAGAAGTGTCTACTCATGTCCTCTGCCCATTTCTTAATTGGATTATTTGCTTTTTGTTTGTTAAGGTGCATGAGTTCTTTATATATTTTGGATGTCAACCCCTTATCTGCATGTCATTTATGAATATATTCTCCCAAACTGTAGGCTGTCTTTTTGTTCTACTGATGGTGTCCTTTGCTGTGCAGAAGCTTTTCAGCTTGATATAGTCCCATTTGTTCATTTTTGCTTTTGTTTCCCTTGCCCGGGGGGATATGTTCATGAAGAAGTCGCTCATATTTATGTCCAAGAGATTTTTGCCTATGTTTTTTTCTAAGAGTTTTATGGTTTCATGACTTAATTCAGGTCTTTGATCCACCTTGAGTTTACCTTTGTGTATGGGGCTAGACAGTAGTCCAGTTTCATTCTCTTACATGTAGCTGTCCAGTTTTTCCAACACCAGCTGCTGAAGAGGCTGTCCTCTCCCCATTGTATATCCAAGGCTCCTTTATCGAATATTAATTGACTGTAGGTGTTTGGGTTAATGTTTGGATTTTCTATTCTGTTCCACTGGTCTGTGGGTCTGTTTTTGTGCCAGTACCAAATTGTCTTGACTACTGTGGCTTTGTAGTAGAGTTTGAAGTCAGGGAGCATAATTCCCCCTGTTTGATTCCTCCGTCTCAGAATTGCTTTGGCTATTCGGGCTCTTTTGTGGTTCCATATTAATTTTTGAGTTATTTGTTCCAGTTCATTGAAGAAAGCTGTTGGTAGTTTGATAGGGATTGCATTGAATCTGTAGATTGCTTTAGGTAGTATAGCCATTTTGACAATATTTATTCTTCCTAGCCAAGAGCATGGGATGCATTTCCATTTGTTAGTGTCCTCTTTAATTTCTCCTAGGAGTATCTTGTAGTTTTCAGAGTACAGGTCTTTCACTTCCTTTGTTAGGTTTATTCCTAGGTATTTTATT
>JAQQAC010002837.1:7171401-7198541 GCA_029783875.1 Phataginus tricuspis
TGCAGTCCTTGCCCCCTCAGCAGGCCTCCTTCCAAGGTCCTCCCTGCCAGGAAGTCTCTCAGACTGCCTGCCCCTCCCCCATCCCAGAGCAGCTGGGTATGGATCCCTGATCTAGTCCATTTATACATGGATTTTTTTTTCAATAGATATATTGGAAAACGTCTTAGAGATTTGTAACCATTAGAAAAAAGATTTTTTCTCTAGCTTACTTTAAGAATACAGCACATAATACATATACAAAGTGTGTGTTAACTGTTTATGTTATCAGTAAGGCTTCCAGCTAACAGCAGGCTATTGGTAGTTAAGTTTTTGGGAAGTCAAAAGTTACACATGGATTTTTGACTGCATGGGGGTTGGTACCCCTAACTGCTACCCTGGTCAAGGGTCAAATGTAGTTAAATAAAGGAGTACAAGCTCAGAGCTTTATAAACCAAATCTAAGGTACAATTACCAAGAATAAACTTGATGTAAAATTTGAAATGCTAACAACGTTATCTTTTTAAAGATGTAGTAGTAAAAGCACCACATTTTCTAAGATGATGGTCTAAGCATACGGTTAAGGCAATCAGTTATAATCTAATCCAGGCCAAATATTTGCTTTTATCTAAATTACCTCTTTGGTTATCACTGCAGGTAATTGCCTCTGTTTTCAACTTGGCCTGAGTACTGGAGGAGTGATAGACCTACAGGTTTTCTTTCCCACAAAGCGAAAAAAAAAAAAGAAAAAAAAATTCTTAAACTCCTCTTATTGGAAAGTACAGCCCCACGTAATATGACAATTTAGCAGTTACAAAAAGTAGTAACTGGACATATTAAGACATTTTGGAGTAAACAGACATAATTAAGATAATTTAAGCTCTTAAACCATGTTTTGAAATTATGGCTGTAACACAAAATCAGGGCCCTTCTGTGGGAAGGCTTCAAATGTTCAGTCAGTTGCCACAAGTTGGGGACAGAGAATCTGTGGCTGATACATCTTAGAACCCTTACCAGTGGTATCTGCCTCTTTTTTAACTGAAGAGAAAATTCCTGGCTCAACTTGACCTCCTTAACAGAAAATAATAATTTATTTATCTTTAATTGTAGTCCCTTGTCTGAGGCCATTAAGAAGTTCAATCTCAGAGGAAAACAACCAAGTGTTAGGAAGCTTCCAACTGACAGCCTCAAACCTCTCCTTCTCCCTGGTCCTCTGCTTGGAGCTGCAAGGACTCTCCATTGTGAGCTTTCAAGAACAGTGCCGACCCCTGTGTGTGGGACTCTTTCAGCATCAGTCTCTCCACTTTGCTATTAGTGTGAACAGGAAGAGGGAATTCAAAAAGAAAGTGAGTTTGGACATCAAAAGGCCATGCTCTAGGATTATCTGTAAGAGCCGTATTTTTAACCTGCTTTCTGCAACTTAATGAAGATATTAAATACTGGTTAACCCAGTTTCTAACTCTATTTAATCCCAGGGCCAGACAGACTGGAAGCAAGTACAGCTTGTTCATGGGGTCTATGGGAATGCTGACAGTTTTAATTTACATATTAACGCTGGAAAACATTTTGAGAGGCCAAGAAGAGCATTCTTAGTAATGAATAGAGTAAGAAAAAAAATGGACAGGAAAGTGGTTGAAAAGCTCTAGACAAAATGGTCTGGGTTAATTTTTTCTGTAATAATTTTAAACTATCCATCATTCACTGTGACAAGATACCATTCCAATGTTGGCCTTGCAGTCTTGTGTTTGCCTAAGATGATCACTCTGGCTGAGTGTCTTCAGTAAGAGGTCTGATGATCAAAGAGTTCACAATCCCTCTGTCCCAACTCCAACTCTTTCCTGGGAACAGCTCATTCTATTGCTCAGTTTCTTCCTCTACCACCCACATTGAATACCTATCTTACCACTCACAGGATAAAAACAAAACATTGAAACAGAGGAATTGCTTTAAATTATTAGATTTCATTAAACAGCTCAGTTGGACACTTGTTCACTGGAACTGAATTCTGCTTTAACCCCAGTTCTTTTAAAAATGTAAGAATTCTTTTCATTAAAATATTAATATGATCCAAGATGTCAAAAAGCTAGCTGCCTTTAGCATTAGTTATTGCAGTCTAAGACCTCCCAAGAGGTCCAAAAAATTAGAACATTAAATATAGTAAAATGTGTACTAGAAACAAAGTTTGCAAGTCATTTAATAATTATAGTTGTATAGAATTTCAAGTTATTTATTTTTCATATTATTTTTCTGAATTAAATACCAAAAATTTGTGAAACGAAATATATCACATGGCCCCTCAAAACATTGTTAAATGGTAAATCAGCTCCAAAGCATAACTTTTTTCTGTGTTAAGGAAGAGAGGGGAATAAACAATAATGCTATGTGGTGGGTAGGTCCTATCATCCCCATTGAACAGAAGAGGAAAATGAGGCTCAAAAAGATTAAGTAACCTATCAAAGGTCACATGGCCAAGATTCATTGACAGTGTCTTGCTAGCCCTGCACACTTCGTCACTTTTAAATGAAGGTTAATTTTTAATTGATACTAGTCATTACTTGCAAAATGTGTACATTAATATAATTAATGACAAAATACTTCACTGATGTTGGTCTTATAGAAAGTTTAAGGGTAACCAAAATTAAGGATTCCAGATTCATCTGGACCCCTTTAAAATACAAATTACTGCTAATTTTCATTATCCTACTACTGAAGGGGAAGGGGAATCTTGCTATAGCTTAATAACAAAAACAAAAACAAAAAAACCACAGCAATTTCATTCCTAGAGATATACCCAAAAGAATTGAAAACAGGTATTTAAGCAAATACTTACACAGAAATGTTCACTGCAGCACTATTCACAACAACCAAAAAGTGGAAAAAAAACAAATATTCCACCAAAGATAAATGGATAAACACAAAATAGTATCCACACAAGGGAGTATTTTCAGCCATTAAAAGGAATGAAATACTGATACATGCTACAAATATGGATTAACATAAAAAATATTATGATAAATGAAAGAAGCCAGACACAATAGGTGACTTATGATTCCATTTATATGAAATATCCAGAATAGGTAAATACATAGAGATAGCATATGATTAATGGTTGCTAGAGGGTTGAGAAGAGGAGGAAATGGGGAGTGACTGCTTAATGGGAATATGGTCTCCTTTAGGAGTGATCAAAACATTCTGGAACTAGATAGTGGTGATGGTTGCTCAATACTGTGAATGTATTAAATGCCACTGAATTGTACACTTTAAAATGGTGAATTTTATGTTACATAAATTTCACCTTGATTAAAAAAAACAACCCAGAATAATGAAATAATGATTGATCATAAAGCCCTAGATGAACAGCAGGTAATTTGCTCTTTCTTGGTTTGTCACAATTTCAATAAGTTTTTGACTATTATAATTCAATATATAAAAGTTCCAATTAAGGCATTAATGTAGCTGAGGTCCCTAATTTGTCCAGTTGGCAGAGCACCTAGTAGAGTTTACAGTATACAAGAAGCTTTGAATATGTTTTTAATATACATAAAGTGCAAAGAAAAAAACTACTGGGAAATACACTAAAGAATAAAAAGTGGCCAGAACCAGGAAATAAGCTAACATAGAAGCTTACAGCAAAATCTATATATTTGAGCATGCAGACAGATGTAATCACTAAGGAGAGAAATCTGCTTTTCCTCATAACTTATTTTGTGTTTCTCCAAAAACTGAAGAGCAAATCATAGTTTACAGTCACCGCCCTCCGGTTTCAGTAAAGTGGTCACACATAGGGAGGACCTCTAGCTGCCACTTCCAATTGCTTCCCTTGTGAAACAACACAGGAGGTTAAGTTACTTCAGGAGATTCTCAACAGGGCTCCCATTGTTAGAAGCTCAAATTCAGAGTTACAATGGGCCCCATTCATATGGAGAGTTTACAGGCTGGGAAATGGTCCCTTAGTGACAACTTTCTGCTGGGACATCGAATTTTCATAAACACAGATTTAACAAATATGTGTTAACTGTTTTTAAAAAACAACACATAATAAAGAAATAAAACTCAATGGATACTACACTGAGAGTCAGGACACCCAATCTCATCCCCAGCTTTATTTCTACTGTTACCTAAGAGCAAGTCACTTGCTCTTTCTAAGCCTCAGTTTCTTTGCGAAATGAAAATGATTTGTAAGATCACTTAGAACTCTAAAATTTATGAACACATATGAAGCCTATTGATGATGTTACACTATTCACTACAACAAGTGGGAATAAATTATGAGCAAAAAGAATCATTAGTTCACATCATTTCATTTACTATCAGCACTTGAAAACAAGGAGCCTTAATAAAAACAGGGGAAGAAACTGTTCTCTGTTCTCTCTTAAAATTACAAATCATAATGAATAAGGCCCAGCGAGTCCCTTCATCCCAACAAATCCAGGATCACTCAAGCAGGTAGCCCTACACAAAGCACAGCAACAGAAGCAATGAGTATGTTTTTCTATCACCTTTCCTTAGGTTATTAATGCATTTCAAGCATCTCTTCATTTCCTTGCAATGCCTCAAAATCCCCAGGAGAACACCGTGTACAAGAATGTGATCAGTGTCCCAAGCTTCCACACCATGTTATTTTTTTGTTTTTTCAACCTCAAAACTTGCCAAAGCAAGAACTTTGTCTCCAGAGCCTAAGGAGAAAGATACACAATAAACAAAAATGTCATTCCAAAAGCACTTATAGTTCCAGGTAAAGGGGAAAATCTACCACATTGGAATAGAAATTAAAAATTGGCTTCTACTATCAGTGCACTACCCCAAACCTTCCCGTTGCCAGCCCAATTTCCTTTGCCCTGCACAAACAACTCAGCTATAGAAGGGGATTCATTGGTTACAAATCTTTATTCTAGCTTTAGGTATGAAATAGAATACATAAAATTTTAGTTCACTTCACTTTTATATTTATATTTAGCAGACAAATATTTTCAAAACATTAGGGTGTATTAATTTAATTATTTTTATGAAAAAGTATTGGGAAATAAACCCAAAAAAAGGGAATTATAAAGAAAACTTCTGATTTTACCTTTAAACTCAAGAAAAGGCCATCATGTTATCTCGCCCCTGCTACCATCAATGTGAAGCAGTAATTCATGTTCAGCTTTCAGGAAGATGAAGGTACTCACCAAGGTCTGTAGAGACTTTCTCAAACTGGCTGAGTATAGCACCTGCATTTGCTGACAAGAAAGCTTCATCATCTGTAGTTAGCTAAACAAAACAAAACAAAGCCCAATGGAGTGGGTTCCAATGTTAACAAGTGGTTCTATGAACCACGGTTAAGAATGTCTCAGGACCACAAACTAAATCACAGATCAAGTTCTGTACCAAATACTTCACATATTTTCTTTATACCTAATATAGTGAATTAAATAGTTACCGTCTCTCCTAGTTTCCTGAGAGCTGTTAGTATCTCCACTTTCTGTTGAGTGTAGAGGTCTCTTTCCAGCTTTCCTACCATGAGATCTCTATCCATCTATAATAGATGAATGCAGAGCACATGGTATTTAAGTTAAAAACATTCTGTGCATTAAATCCAGCTTTTCAGACCTACTTCTTTTAAAAATAGATCCTCTAGCTGATTAATATTATAGAGAACTATAGACACAATTCAAGGCAAACCTGATAGAAGTGCTATTACACAGTTCTAGTAAATCTTAATGCTAATTATAACCATTGGCTCAGTTATAAACTATTGAGTAATTAGTAGGTCAACAGACTCCTTTGGAGAGAAGCTATCCTCTAAGAACTCATTTCATGAAACTGAAGTATGGTGTACAGGATTGAATGCAATAATTGGTATCAGATCTCCTGGAAGTTTGGTTAAATATCACTTCTATCGCCAGAAACACTGATATCATGTACTATGCATTGGTACTATTCTATGTGCTTACACATATTATATATATATATGGGCTTTACACATATTACTTCATTTAATCCTCATAACAACCATAAGAAATATGGGCTATCATTATCACTGTTTTACAGATAGGAAAAGAGGCACACAGAGGCTGAACAAATAACTTCCCCAAGGTCACATACCTCCATGGTGGAGCAGAGATGCAAATCCAGCTAGTTGGACCAACGTCCATTCCTTAACCACTAGGCTACTGAATTATGAGTGGTTGAATATAACATGTTAATATCTCAATTATATTCAAGTCTATAAAAAGCCTTCCTGAAGTATCTTCCTGAACCTTCCTGAAGGTTTATAAAGACATTTGACATTCTTAGATGAGAAAGGCCATGCAGGCATAAAGCAATGTCGCTAATGCATTAAATGGTATTTCAACTCGGGGCTCCAGAAGTAAATTGTAAAACCTTAAAGGCAGAGTCCAAGTAAAAGCAGTCAGTAGTAATTTAAACTGCTGTTTAAACATCTAAATTTGTTACCAACAATAGTTGCTCAATAGATTAATTTTGTCAGAAAACTAGATTGTGTTTCTAAAATCAAGTGACCAATTTTTTTTAATCAACTATTTTTTTAGGGCAGTTTTATGTTCACAGTTTTACGTTGAGCAAAAGATATAAAAATTTCCCATATACTCTTGCCCCACATTCATGCACAGCCTCCCCATTATCAATATCATCCCTGACCAGATGGGACATTTGCCACAACTGATGAACCTACCTAAATCATCATCACATAATAATCACATCATAATCACGCAGAGTCCATAAATAAATAGTTTACATTAGGGTTCACTCTTGGTGGTGTACCTCCTTAACTGACCAGTTTTAAACTTCAGAATAGCATAACGAGGAAATTCTTGGGCTGAGGAAAGAAATACACACAGTAATTGGATCAATTTAAAGAAATGTTACCTCTGCTAATCGTGTCCGAAGCTGACCTGGTTGTTTCTTTGCAAATAATCTGATGACCTCTGGGGTTTTAAAGGCCTGGCTAATAGCTGCCTGGATAGCCTAGAAACACAAGAAGATTAAAAACTAACCAAAATATTCCAACAAATCAGATATTGCAGTAACTGATGAGTCTTCAATTATTAATAGGTCCTCTTTGCTCACCAAACACTGCACAATTTTAGTTTCCATTTGCTATTTTTGCACATGTCAAATATATAACTAAATGAAGATCTTGAAGCATATGCTATTTTATCCTTAAAGAGACACTCATCTAGAAGTTTAACCCAAAAAAGGGTACACTTTCTATCTTATTACACTTACAAAAAAAGAGAAAGAAAGAAAAAAACAATCTGGGTCACCAGTGTAAGTTATCCTTACCAGTTGCATCCCACTTAGTTCATCTACTAAAGTCATATTCCCAGACATAATTTTCTTCAGTGAATCATTAAATTCACTTAGTTGCTCCAGAGTTTCCTTCTTGGTTTCTTCATATTCATCTGTATCAAGCTCCTCTCTGAAGTACAGTGAATGTAATATAGAAAAATAGAGAGTTACAAGTGAAAAAAAGCAATCAATATTTGTACACTAAGACCTCAGATACATATATTTACAAAAAATATTTCAGGGGAAAAAAAATACCAAAATGCTAATGATGGATGTGTTCCGATATCAGTAATATGGGCATTTTCATGCAATGTGGTTACTTTGATAATAAAACATTTTTCTTTTACCAAAATGAAGTACACTTAAACCACATAACAATTTCCTTCTAAGCAGCCTATGAGTCAATATCATAACCTTGGGCAAGAACTTAGCCAAACCTCAGTTTCTTTACCTATAAGATGCAGATAATGATAACACCTACCTTATAGGGTTCCTATAAGCCTTAAATGAGATATAGAATGTGCTTGGCACACAATAAGTACTTGGTAAATACTATTATTATCATTAGTGGTAGGCAAATTTTTGTGCACCTCGAAATACAACAGCAATGCAGTATTTGTCATCTAAGACAGTATTTTAATTCACCAAACAAGCCATTTATTAAACATTTACTATAAAGAACAACAGGTACCATTTATCAAATACCTACACTGGGCCTAACATTGTGTTGGTCCCTTCATTTGTAGTATTTACAACAACCTTTCGAGGTTATTTAGAAAAGCAGTGCACAGTCCTGATCCTTTGAGCAGTTAAGGCTGAAAACACACCGGAAGCTCATGTAGTACCTTCTCTCTTTGATAATAGGCGGGGTTATTTTAAATACTAACAACAAGGGAACTTTCAGGGATTAAGTATTTTGCCCAAGTTCACACTCACTTAGTAATTAATCAAAAGACTTCACACTCCAGTCTTTATGACTCCAAAACCTGCACTGAGTTTATGTCCTCAAAAGATAAAGGCTGTGGAGTACACCAGAGGGGAAACCACAGTCACGCATGGGCCTGCACCCATGGTGCTTGTAATCTCACTACAGGAAAAAGCCATTTCCAGCATAGCAGCACACAAGTATACTGTTACCTGCATTCCTCCAGATCCTGCAATTGCTGCATTAGTCTATCCAACTGTTCTTCTAAATTCTGCTTTAATTTGCTTGTTTCTGTCTTTCCTCTGGAAGCCATTTTAATCTGTAAGTAGGACAATGAACCAACATACAGTATATATTTAGTTATTTGATATGATTAAACACACTGGTGCCATTTAAAATAAGCTGTACTCTTTCTGAGCTACAGGGGTGAGAAAGACAGTTGTGCAAAGAAAATCTTAACTTAGATTTAAAAGTTTAAATTCATAAAGTAGTTAATACCCTACAAAAATGCCCTGCAGTCTTAATTGACTTGACAAGTTAATCAGAAGTTTTTACTATTCATCTATCTTAAACAAATTTGATAGATGAAAGTGCAGATTATAAAGAAATAGATCAGGTGGGACTTTGCTTTACAGAACGATTCATTATAACATTTGTTTTCAGTCTTAATAAGTACGCTTCAGGACTCAGAACACTCCTAGTATTATTTTGTTGGTCTTACATGTATCTACCTAATGACTTGTGGGTATGAACAACTTTTGATATGAGTTTCTTCTTTGTAAATGTGCCTACATTTCTACTGGATTATCTTTCTCTTATAGACTTACATAACATGGATATGAAGCCTTTGTAATTACGTTACAAATATAAATTAAAGACAAGGAGTCTTGTATCCCGACTTAAAATTTTACTGATGGTGTAAAAATAAATTATCTTGTAAAATAAACTGTTTATTTTGTAAAAAAAATAAATTATTATTTTTAATGGCCAAATCTATCTATCTTCTAAGTATTCTTAGTTTTATGGTCCATGAAGGCAGGGCCCTCACCATCTCACCATCTCAAGATTTAAAACTTATATTTGTAAAAAAAATTTATTTTTTAGGATGGCCAGCATCAATAAGACTAAGAACAACAAACGCTGGCGAGGATGTGGAGAAAGGGGAGCCCTCCTACACTGCTGGTGGGAATGTAAGCTAGTTCAACCATTGCGGAAAGCAATATGGAGGTTCCTCAAAAAACTAAAAATAGCAATACCTTTTGACCCGGGAATTCCATTCCTAGGAATTTATCCAAAGAAAACAAGTTCTCAGACGTAGGCACCCCTATATTTATTGCAGCACTATTTACAACAGCCAAGACATGGAAGCAACCTAAGTGTCCATCCGTAGATGAATGGATAAAAAAGAGGTGGTACATATACACAGTGGAATACTGTTCAGCCATAAGAAAGAAACAAATCCTACCATTTGCAACATAGATGGAGCTAGACAGTATTATGCTCAGTGAAATAAGCCAGGCAGAGAAAGACAAGTACCAAATGATTTCCCTCACTTGTGGAGTATAACAACGAAGCAAAAGTGAAGGAACAAAACAGCAGCAGACTCACAGACTCCAAGAAGGGAGTAGCAGTTACCAAAGGGGAGGGCTGGGGGAGGGCGGATGGGGAGGGAGGGAGAAGGGGATTGAGGGGTATTATGATTGGTACACATGGTATGAGGGGGATCATGGGGAAGACAGTGTGGTGCAGAGAAGACAAGTGGTGACTCTGTGGCATCTTGCTGTGCTGACGGACAGTGACTGCAATGGGGTGGGGGTGGGGGGACTCTATAATATGGGTGAATGTAGTGACAACATTGTTTTTCATGTGAAACCTTCATAAGAGTGTATATCAATAATAACTTAATTAAAATTTTTTATTTCATTAAGTCACCTGCAACTTTAGTTAATGCTGTGAAGTAGGGTCTTTTATTTTCTTTCAAATGCACGGCCAATTGCCCCAACACTGTTATTAGTCAGTGTTTACTTATGCCACCTTTAATGGAGACACAACAGAAACAGACTCAAGTTTCTTTAGTAAGATTCTGGTCCTAAGGCATTACCTTGCTGTTTCAATTATTATACCTTTAAAGCTGGTTTACATTGATAACTGAGAAGTTGCCTTTATTATTGCAGGGTTTTCCCCCAATAATTCTTGGCTATTCTTATGCATTTTCTCTTCTAGATGAACGTTTAAGCATCAGTTTGTCAAGTTTTCTTAAAACTTCAATTGAATTTTGAAATTCAACTTGAATCTTTCTGTCAAGCAACATATCTCTGCATTTATTTAGATTTTCTTTTATGAACCTTAGTTTAAAAGGAAAAGTACTGTTTTATTCACAAAGGTCTTAAGCATTGGCTATTTTCAGATACTTTGTATTTTTTGTTAATATTGGTAATGGCTTTTGTTATTACAATTTCTGGTTATTGCTAATGTAGAGAAAAGTTACTGATTTTGGTGTATTGATATCGTATGCATTTACCTTAACATTTATAGCATTTAAGTTGTTTCCATGAAAAGTTAAGCTTACATTCCTTTCAGGAAACACATTTTGCTTAATGTTAGGTATAACCATTCATTAAAACCTAAATCCTGGGGTAACTTATAAACATTAAAATTTTCCTACATTTAATCATTACCAGATGATTTGATATAACTTCAATGAAAAGGATTCCTTACATTACAGTCATAGTAGAATGTAATCAGCGAAAATCTATTCTTTACTACCATATCTTTTAAAATGGGCTTAAATCATCTACAATCATTAATGATGTGTAAATATAAACAAGCTACACTTTAGCCAAAAGTGTTAACTTATTATAGCTAAATTTCATGTATAATAAGTCAGCCAGAAGTGTAATTTAGTATAGCTATGCTTCATGTATAATTTCTCCTGGAAATACACATTACATTTTATTTTAAATCTGAATTTTCCCATAAAAGTGAAGGTAAATCCAAGTTAAAATTGAAATTATCTTTTCAGGCTTAATTTCCTACATTCTAACCACACTAGACTACTTGCTCTTTCAAAACATGCCATGCACTTCCATCCTTCTCTCAAAGAATGAACCTGCTTTTTGTTCTACCTATCAAGCCCAGGTCATCCATTCTTTAAGGGCTAGCTTAAGTTTTACCTCTTCCATAAGACATTCCTTAGTTCCCACCCACTAGATTGTGAATTATTTGAGAGTAGGAATTTAACTTTTTTTTAGTATACCAGCATCTAGTACAATGCTGGGCAGTCAGAAAGTACTGAATAAACAATTGGTAAATGAATAATGAGAATTGGTTGCTTCTTCCACTGTATTCCGCATCTTATTTTCTATTAAGCACTTATTTCTGCCTTGAATTATACGTGATTTCAACAAAGCACGTTGTTTGTCTTCCTCTCCAGACTATAAACTGAGAGCAGAAAATGAGTCTGATTTCTCTTAGCTTCCTTATCACTAACTACGGGATCGATATTCGCTAACTGGATGAAGTGTAATGGCACAACATATTTTAAGGAGGCAAAGCTATTCTAAATAAATGTCAAGTTAGATGGAGGCACTTTAAAAAACCCTAACCTGGTACTACATTATTTGAGATTTATCCCAGAAAGATTAACTCTCTGGCACCACCTAGTATTCAGTAAAGGTGGCGCACCTTTTACCGAAATAGTAGAAATGGCTCTCAAAAACTGTAATCTGGAGGGGAAAATACTCATTCATGCTCACCTGTCTCTTAGTACTCTGAATTCCGCACAGTACTGACTGGTCTCAAATTGCATAAACATCCAAATCTTGAAGTTCCAAGAGCCATAAATCGAGGAGGGCGAAATCGTTCATCAGTTCTACAAGAGGCTCAAAATTCAAACCGCCTGGAGGTGGAGATGGCTGAGAAAAGGGAAACCATCAACAAGTAGTCTTATTTACTTTCTATAAACTTGACCCAAAGCAGCCTGCAACTGAAATACACCCCTCTCTTTCTAGGAAGACATGGGGTTGGCGGGGAGGGAAGGAAGAGAGAGAGACGCGTTTTCTCTGTCAATTGTGCCTCTGGCAGCCTTTCTGAGGTTTTTTTCCTCGTGAGGCAGAGGGTGTTAACGGAGGAAAACCCAGCACCCCGACATGCCCTGAGCTGTGAAGTCCAGAAGCACCGAAAACGAGCAGAGAGCACACTCTTTCCCGGCTGGGAGTGAGCGGCGAAACGCGCTCAGGGAGCCGCTCCGGCCACGGCCCCAAATCCCATCTCCACTGGGGAATTTGAAGCTCCCGCACTCGGGTCGGCGACCAGGCTCAACTAGGCCCCGGTTACCACCAGAGGTCGCCGTGAACCCGCCCCCCAGAAACTCTTCCGGCCCTCCGAGTTCAGAACCCAGACCATCTCCTAAGGGCCCTCGGGTCCGCTCTGCACCCCGGGAACCCCGGCCCACCAGTCGGTCCAGGGGTTCGGAGCCAGGAGCCCCGCCTACCTGAGGGCCCCGGTCTGGCAGGCACGCGCAGGAGGAGCACTTCCGCCGACAAATGCACTTCCGGTCTCCTGGAGCCAATGAGGTCGCAGCCACGGGTGTTCCCCTGGCCGGCGTCCGGTCGGCGAGTCATCTCTTGGATGACTCCGGCCGGTGTGCGGTGAGGACGTGGTAAGTCTCCGGCTCGGAGCCTCTCAGAAAGCGGTTTCGAGGGGAGTCAGCCCAAGGGCCTTTTTTGTCTCAGGCATAGGGCATCCCAAATTGGTGAGGGTCTTTGAGTGTAAAATACAACGATCCCTAAGACAAGGTCATTCCAAGTTTGGGCAAGGTGCCTTGCCCCTTCAATATTTCCATCTCTCTGTAGAACCAAAAACTCGGTCAGTTTGTCTCTGGCCTTAGGAACAGGTGGATTCACCCTGGGGGAAAAAAACAAAAAACCTTTCTAGAAGCTTCTTAAACTTGGCGGAGGAGGGTGGGGTTGGAGGAGGAAATCCTCTATTCAGAATGACTTCTCTTTCCTCCGAAATCCTTCTTTCCCAATCTGTAAAGGACTAATTTGACATTCACGCCTCTTGAGAAGGAGATTGGACTACTAGCTGGGGGCAGCACTTTTAAAAGTTACTCATACTGGTGGAAACCATTTATTGGTGTTTCTAGCCTATCTCCTTGAGGAGTCAGTAGTCGAGGAGACAACGTCAGGGTTTAAGGCAACATTATTTCAGAGGTGTTGTGTTTAAAGCTAATTGTATTCCAGCCGCCCAGGAAAGACTTCCAACTAAGATGACCTTATAATTCTACCAGAATGAATTATTTCTGTCATTTCTGTCTGATCGTAGAGTTACTTAACGTAAATTGTTTTTCAGAGTTACAATTTCGATGTGAAACCACCCTTGTACCCCAACTTAGAGAAGACCCTTGACTCACAGGTTGGAACTATTCCAATTCCAATAGCCTACCTTGTAGAATGCTTCAGATGCACAGAATTTCCTTTGTAAAAGTGAGTGTAATGTTAATGTAATTATTTCTAATTTCCAATATGTGAATATGCATGGAAGTATCAACATTTTTGAGTGATGTGGAACTCTCAGTGAGAGGGTTAATGCCAAACAAAATATAACTGGGAAATATATACCTCCTTCTTTCAGCATTTGAAGAACTTGCTGAGTAGCTGTTTGTTCACTGTGTACTTCCCCCGAGTTTGATGGTGACAATAGGTATTCTGTTCTGGCATTTATGTTGGTTTTAGTGTGGGCAACCTTAGAAGCTGTGGAGGAAAGGCCTCACTGTATGTGCACGGCATTTGCCTCCTTTCTGAGTGATTTAATCTGATTCAGCAGTTCTATGCTGAGGGTGTTCTTATATACCTTTGTTTAGAGTTAGGTATTCTAAACTCTAGAGTTTAGGGTTCTTGTTTAAAGTTAATGGATAATAAAAAAGGATTCCTAGTATGTAAGTAAGAGAAATTGGCTTTAGTTCCAGTTCTTAAACAAAAATAGAATCCAAGCCTGGGGGCTTGGGGAGGGAGAAATTGGAAAAAGAATGGCACGTTAGGTAGGGAGTGATGGGAGAGAGCATTGGGGACGATAAGCTCAGAACTGTGAGTCATAACTGGGAAACCAGATAAATACTACTTGGCAGCTGTAGGAGTTCAGGACACTTTAACTTGAACTTGGGATGGGAGCCCAGAGAATACCAGTTGCTCCAGCTAGGTCGGGGAAATGCTGGGGCAGATGAAATTTGAGTGGCTAACAAGAAGTACCATGAGCCAAAGGCTCTTTGAACGTGTGGACCTTATTTAAATGTCTACCAGTAAATAGGCTCATACCATTTTAAGTCTTGTGTAATGGTTAAGAACATGAACTTTCAGAGTCAAAGTTCTTAACGGAGTTGTGAAATCTTGAGAAAGTTAATCAAACCTCTTTCATTTTCAGTTTTCTCATCTGTTAAAAAAGGAGATAGTAATAGTATCTACTTGGTTGGAGTGTGATAAGGATTACCGGAGTGCCAGGCTTGTTGCTTTCCACACAGGAAGAATGCAGTGAATGTTACTATGATCATCATCATTGTAGTTCAATAAACAGAGTTGGATGTATATTTACAAGGAATAGGCCCATCCAAAGAGGATGAGTGAATGCATAGCTATTCAGTGAGGAGCACACGAGATAAAATGAGGATTCCATTTGCAGAAACCCTGAAGCTTTCTGCTCTTCTGATGTCAATTTACCAACCCCAGGCAACTTCAGATCTGCTTTCTATCATTCTGCTCTGGAATTTTATATAACTGGAGTCATATAGTGCATACTTTTTTTGTATTTGGCCCCTTTCATTCAGAAAATGTCTGTGAGATTCATCCATGTTACTTGTATCAGCAGTTTTCCTTCTTGTTGCTCAATAGTATTCCATTATATGACTATACCAACTTTGCTTATTATCCATCTTTTGGTTAATATTTAGTTTGTTCCAGTTTGGGGCTATGAATGTATAAAACCAAACCATACAATTCCTTGTGTGGATATATTTTCATTTCTCCTTATTATTTTTAATCTATCCTCTTAATTTGTACCTAAAATCTCTTTCTGTGGCCTCCTTAAGCACCCTCCTCCTCAATTATTCACTTTCTTTTAGCTTCTGTGGCTTCCTAAAGGTGCTTTCTCCTCAGTCTACCAACAATCTAATTCTGTGCTTCAAAAAAAAAAAAAACAAATAAAGAACTGTCTCTTACCCATGATGCTCCACTGAAGATCAGTATCTCTGGGTTTTACAGCCACATTCTAGTCTATTTCTGTCTGCCTGCCAGATCTCTCTACTTGGAGGTCCTGTGTACACCTCAAATTCAACACCTATAAAACAGTAATCTGTCTCTTTATTCCTTCCCTTCATACCTCCCAACCTGTGCTTCCTCAAATGCTCTCTTTGTTGATTAACGGCACATCATCTACCCAGTGATTTGAGTCAGAAATCTTCCTTCACCTCTTTCCCTCCTCTATTCAGTCAGCTGATACACTTGAAACCCTTGACTATCTTTCCTCTTGTTACCCTTTATTGTCTCTTATCTGCACCAGTGGAGTGCTCCAGTACTTTGTAAAGTTTAAGATGCATACAGAGCACCTGGGGATCTTGTTAAGGTGCAGTAGGTCTAGGGTATGGCCTGTGATTCTCCATTTCTAACCAGCTTCCAGGTGGTACCCATACAGCTGGTCCATTCTATCCTCACTCTCTTGGTTATCACTAGCGTCATGACTTCAGATACTACCTGTATGCAGATGACCTCAAATCTCTAGCTTGGACTTCTCCCCTGGACTTGGTTCTGTTCTTTGTTTGCCTACTTAATGTCACCATTTGGATATCTAACAGACATCCCAAATTTAAGGTTTTTATAAACTAAGCTACTGATATTCTCCCCTAAACCTACTCTATGGCCATCTGTCTCTTCTCAGCTAAAGGTAACTATTCTTTTAGTTGCTTAGGGCCAAAACTTTTTGAGTCATCTTTGACTCTCTCTCAAAACCCACATTCTGTCCCTCAGCAAATCACGTTGGCTCTACCTTTATAATATATCCAGAATCTGATGACTTCTCACTACTTCTGCTTCCACTCTTATTTGCCCCTACATTCTGTTCTCAACTTCAGCAGCCAACAAAGTTCTTCAAAATGTGAAGTTATATCTTGACATTCCTCTGCTCAAAACCCTGTAGTGGCTTGCTCTTACCACTCTGACCTCGTCTGGTAACTCTCCTTCAGCCATTCTGGTCTCTCTGCTCCTGGAATATGACATGCTTCTGCCTCAAGGCTTTTCCACTGTTACCCTGAACTGTCTTCCTTCAAATTTCTGCACAGCTTACTCCCTTTCCTCTTTAATTCTTTGTGTGAACGTCACTCAGTGAGACCCTTCCTGGCCACCCTATTTAGGATTCCAGCACTCTTCATCCTATTGCCTTGCTCTTATCTCCAGTATTTGATATGCCACATGTGTATTTAATTACTGTTTGTCTTCCAGCACCAGACTATAAATTCCATGTGGATAGGGAGTTTTGACAGTTTGTTTTATTGGTTTATTCCCAGCATCTACAGTATTGTAATTGCTCAAGAAATATTTACCGAACCATGATGAATGAATGAGGATTATTTCTAAAGTACATTGGTTCATTACTCCCGGTTTAAACCCTCATTACTCCCGGTTTAAACCCTCTGGTACATCCCCATTCTTTACAGGATAAAATCCAAACTCCCTAATAGTGCATCTGAGGGTGGGGAGGCCCTAAAAAGTCTTCCAATAATTCCATGTTAACTTTTATTTTATTCTAGTAAAGTAGAAAAAGAAAAATTCTTCATTGGATTTTTTTGATCTTTCCCCAGTGAGATGTTTAACTATGACATGTCTAATTAGGAATTCCATTATTACTATCTTTATTTTTAATGGAAGTAGAAAATAATATTTAAGACTAATGGTGTATTATAAATAACCAATCTTTCAGATTAAGATGAGCATTTAGAAATTAAATATTCAATTAGTAATTAGAAGTTTTTCACTTGGCCTTTAGGGTTTATCAGCTGTAGAAAAAGTAGGGTGAAAACTAATTTTAAATTTCAATTTTTTAATGTTTTAAATGAAAAGTGGTCGATGTCAAACATCAAGTATTTTTTTTTGTGGCAAACTTAATGAGTTTAATGCTTAATGTTTTTAGTTTCTCAAACTTCCCTTGACAGTGTCTTAGAGAGCTGCTCACTATGTACACACAGCCAACATTTGCTTATAGCCTCAGAGATACTATACCCCTGAAGCCCAAGCCCCAGATTAACTACCCCTAAAACAAAGCATCCCCCCAAAAATAGTTGCTTAATGAAAGTTCCTTCCTCTCTGAGTGAATGTGGGCTATAGCAGAGAATTTTGTTGGTCTGTGAGGGAGTATTGCTGATTGTGTATCTAAACTATGAGGGGCCTAAAAAGAGCACAGTTTTATAATTTCATTTTCACCTGTATCAAAAGAACATAATTTAAATTTTGTAAGATACCAGTAGCATAAAGAAAATGTTTCTTAATGAAATTAACTCTGTAACACCGGATTTGGTTTTGGAGGAAATGACAAAATCATAAAAGTAAATGAAAATTCAGTTTTTTAAGTTACAGCTCAATAAAAGTGCTGGTTCAAATTATGCTTATCAGTGAAAAAAATTTCATTTTCTGAAGCTATGTTAAGTATGTTGCATTATTTTAAATTAGGGAAATACTGAGCAGCCTTGGTCTTTAGGAAGCAGCCTCTTGCATTTAGACCATTTCATTTATGAATAAAGAGTAGGAGATGGTTGTGTGCTTGGTGGAGGGATCAGGAGGCAGTGCTGCTGGGACACACTCAGCCTGCTGAAGACATCGCTGAGGCAGGAGACAGCAGGGCTCCAACGCGGCTTCAGGTTATTACGTTAGCATCTGGCCTTGCACAGGCCACACTGGCCAGCCAGATCAGCCCCGAGCCTAAGAAAGCACTGTAGGATGAAAAATAGGATCTAATTAAAAGGGGTGGGAGTTAAACTGAGAAGGATGGCTTTACATCCCATTTGAACCCTCTCTGCTTTTCATGCTCCTTAGCTTCTTGAATTCTTCCTTTAAGAGGAACCACTGCCTCCCTTTGCAGTGTAACAATGCTCACTGAACATTTACGTCCTCCGAGGGTGAGGACGGGCGAGCCTTTGACAAGGATTGGTTACTTGAGAAGTGTGTTGCTTGCCGGCAGAAACCACGGTGCTCACTGACAGTACCACAGACCAGGAGTAAAGTTCAGGGGTTGTTTTCTCCTGTATTTGGGAGGAAGAACGCACTGTGAGGAATACTTGTCTTTTAATGGAACACATACTTAAAATGTTTTTGCTGAAAGAATTTAAACAAAGGCGCCAACTTTGCAAGAGATGGAAGGCTCCCCATTTAATGTGCAGGACCCAATCCAACAATTCCACTGTTGATTAACATCTTAACTTTTTTTTGTAATTCTAGTAAAGTAAAATTCATCCACAAAAAGAAAAAGGTCTTTTGGGAGTTTTGAACTTTCCCTGGTGAAATGTTTTAACCGTGACACATCTTATTAGGAATTCTTTTGCTTCGTATCTCTATTTTTAGTTTAAGTAGAAAATTGAAAACTACTGGTGTATTGCCCACAGCCAACTTTTCAGATTAAGGTGAACCTTTAGAGTTCAGTATTTAGAATGTACACAGTCAGTTGCCAGAACTGTTAACACCACAGTGCAGACTCCCTCGCCAAAGGATCCCACACCAGAGAAAACATCCTTTTCAGTGCCTGTGGGGCTGGTTCCATCTGAGTAAGCAGCACAGTAAAACCTAAAAGGACAGCAGAACAGCATCGGTTTACTAGGTTTAGTCATCTCAGAAATACATTCCTGAATGCAAACCTAAAAAGAAGGGGTTTCCTCACCTTCCTGCTGTGGATCACAAATGCCAAAAACGTAGCCAGTCTAAGGTTTTCCTTTAATACAGGTCCTGTTCTTATTGGCAATGCTGGTGATAATAACTGTGACTTTGTTTGGAATGCTCCATTATCTCATTGAAACTTTACAGCAAAACTGTAAGCAGGCCTTTTTATCTTCATTTTATAAATGAGGAAAGGGAAGCTCAGAGAGGTTAAGTAACTCCTGTGTGGAGTGAGCGGACTGCCCTGTCTCCATAGACAGTGCTCTTCTTCACTGTTACATATGTTGCCTTCCGTGGACTTGTGATTTAGTGGGAGACTTTCTAGAACAGTACTTAAGACATCCAATAACTATTTTTTTCATTTTTTAAAAATTAGACATCGTTTTCTACACATCCATCTTAAAAGCACATACAAAGGAAAATACAACCAAAATGTATTAGTTAAGACATTTCTGAAAGTTCTCCACATTTCAGAGTCCAGCTTTTCTGTGTCACTTTCTGATTTCAAGTTGTTGAGGTCCGTTTTTCTACCCAGTATCATCTGCCCCTTATCATCTCTTGCTCAGTAACTACTTATTGAGTGAGTGAATATATATGGTATTCTTAAAATTGTAAAGAATTTTATAACACCAACACAAAACATTTGTATTTAACTTAGTTTGGTTTCATATTCAAATTGTAGGGCAATTAAAAGAGTTACTAAGGAACTTTAAAAAATTTTTCTCCTGAAGGTTAAACGTGAATTTTTTCTTAACTTTTGGTCTGTGAGCTCCTGGAGAGCAGGAAATCCTGTCTTAACCCGTAGTTGTTCTAGCAGCGTCTGGCAAATAACAGACACTTAATAAGTGCTTGACACAATGACTGCATTCTTACCAATTGTGAAGAAGGTAAAGATGATACTCTCAACCATATTGGTAAGGAGAGGTTGACTGCAGTATCGAGAAGATCTGGGCCTAAAAATCAATACACTGGGTCACACAGTAACTGACTGCTCAATAGAAGAAATCCACACTATAAGCACACTACCAGAAGGCAGTAACCCTTGAATTCTAATCCTGATTCTAGAGTAGGCTCATTTGGCTCCAGGCAACTCACTTTTCTTAAGAACCTTGGTTCCTTTACCGTGACTGCAAATTAATGCTCTAAGACGACCCACAAGTAATAGTAAGCATTATTAATATTCATAATTATTAGATAAATGTGCCAAACATCTTTTACTTTCTCCTTTAATTTGCACAAAATCCTCTGAGGTAGGGAGTGTGGGCCCCCATTTTATAAATAAGAAAACTGAGACTCAGAAAGATTAAGTGTCTTGTCCAAGGACAAACCTCCAGTAGTAAGTGGTTAGAGCTAGGATTTGACCAGGTCTGAGAGTCCTAACCACTACCTTCTGCTGGGCTGGCTCTGCCTCCAGGTAGATGGTTCACACTGATGTAACAAATAAATGCAGTCCTAGCCCACCTGCCACAACTTACACCACCAAGTCTGCTGGTACTGCTCAGTTTTGAATTTTTCTTTGGAGATTCCATGTACATTGTTCCCATGCACATAGGAAACTCTTCCTCACTAACAGTTCTATTATTCACCTCGATTATTATTAATCAGGTTTATCATTGAATGACTTTGGGGTATTTGTAGAAATTAAATCTGCCCCCCAAAGACAAAGATTTATCCCCAGTGAAAGTAGTAAAAAAAAACAACAGGCAATTTCAGAATGTACCCCCAGACTATTTAAAGCAGTGGCATATTGTTGGAACTAAAATATAGTTAGTTACATGCTTAAGGTGACAATTTTGAAATGACTAGCTTCTTTTTAGAAGTGTAAATCCAATCAGTTAAGTCAGTCACACCATTTTAACAGTCAACATTAGATTTCATTATATTGAGCATTCTGAAATGAGACAAGAAAGCCAATTACTAATTTTTTTCTAAGGTTAATGTTTTAAAACTGGCTTAATGTTTACAAAATGTTCCATTAATGTTTACACATCAGTGATTAAAACTTAAGGTCAGTGATTTAAAAATTGAAAGTAAATTTTAAACTTCAAAACAACTTCAGGAAGAGATTAATTTTTTGTCATAGCAAGCTGGTGAGGGGCACTTACAGCCTAAGCCAATGAGATCTTGGCAGCCAGCAGTGCAAGTGGCAGGCTGTGTGGGCCAGGCAAAAGTGAATCGTGGTGACACTGGTCCTTGAGTACTGGGCAACCCGAGGGGCTCCAGAGCAGTCTGTTAGGACTTCCAGACCTCTACACCCAGTCGTGGCCTGCTGCTGACGCTACCTTCCCTACACAGAGATCCAAGGATACAGAGGAAGCACCTACCCATGGAGAGGGAACAGATCCTTGTTTTAAAGGCACTGGGCTATGATAGGAGTGCACTGGAACTTAATTCCTCTGCAGCTTGGAGGGTCCAGAGTCTAGTGTGAGCTCAACTTGGCTGTGTTCACAGTGACTTAATAGAATTGAGCTAGATATTTGAGACAGATCCTGAATGACAAGGGGGAGAGCTTCCTTTAAGCTGAGAGATCAGCTTCCCAACCTAACCCTTTTCCGGCCCTTCCCCTGAGGAGGACCTGGAAACCTGAGGTCATCCCCAAGGTTAGGGAGGGCCTTTGAGCTCTTTGTTCATCCTTCCCTGATCTTGGAGCAGCTCCCTTGGGGAATGCCTGAAAGGAGCTGGTGGGGCTGCAACGGACCCTGGGCTCCCACTGAACTCAGCCCTCCACCACATCCTTGAGATCCTGCTGGGTAGCTGGCAGGATACCCCGATTCCCTGTGGCCCAGGGTGTGTGGGGATGTTGCTGTCACCACCACCGCATAATACCACAGATCCTTCGTGTGGGATTAGGGGGTAGGGATGGGAGGGGTAGAAATAAGCCCCAGGTGAACCGTGGTAATCATTACATGGGTTGATCATCACTAGGGATGATAATCCCAAGTAGGACGTTTAAATCGTTCTTACCAAAGAACTCAGTTCAGTGCCTTGTGGAACACTGCTGACCCTTCTCTCCTTTATTTACTATCAGTAATTAACAGTTTCCCTGTGGTCCCTACACTGTGCTTCCTTTAGAGAAGGCCCCAAATAGTTAACTGAATACATGTTTCTTATTTCTATTTCCACCGACTATACTTAAATCAAGGCACTGTGCCTTTGTAACTGGCCGTCCTCTCTTGTTTTGCCCTTTCCAAGCAGTCCAGTAGCATTACCGTCATCATAGCATCACCATCCTCACCATAACAGCTACTACTTATTTTAACACTGCCAAGAAATATGTGCAGTGTTTCGCCATGTATTATCCTCAAAGTAACTGGAATTGGTTGGCATCCCAATTTGACAGCCGAGGAAACTTAAGACAGTTAAGTGATTTGGTCAAGCTCATACAACCAAATAAAGGTTCTACACACCCACATCACATTATTTTTCTAGAACCCTGTGGCCAACTCCATTGCTCAGAAACCATCAAAGGCTCTCATTGCCTACAGGATTAAAGTGCACATTCCTCAACTCCTCAGCCAGGAGGGCTCACTTCTAACCTACAGAGCTCCAGTTTGTCTTCCATTTTTCTTTTTGACGAGAGAGAGCCTAGGAGTCAGGAAACTTAAATTCTGGCTCTGGTTCTGCCACTCTCCAGCTTTGTCTAATGACAGCATAGAATCCGAGCAAAAGCAAGTTGGTCAACCTAGCAGTTGGGTCTGAACATTAGTGGGCTACAAATAAGTGTTCCCGACAGGTCTTTTGAGTATTGGCCAAGTCTTAGAAGTGCACAGTGAGGTATTTTATCGTCTTAATTTCCAGTTCATTCCCAACCCATTATTTCTTCTTTGAGATGTTTGTAATATTGGAAAACTAGAAAAACCTGAATGTCCAATGACAGAAGATTACCTGGAAAAACTAAATATCTAGCAATAATTTATTATTTGAAACAAGCTAAAAATGCCTTTGGCTGAATTCTTTTTTGTGGTGGGGATTAAATCATGTGTATGAAAGTATTTTATAAGTTGAAAAGCATCACGCAAGCGTTGGCTTATTGGCATTCATCATATTTCCCTACGATAGGAATAGTTCAAGCTCAACAGATAATTCCCCAAAAGTTCCCAAAGTGCTTTAAGCAATTTGGTCTTGCAGGAATTACATTTGTAAGCAAGCTCTCAGAATCATTATTTTTGATATATAAGAATATTTAAGAAATCTTATTAATAGCAAAAGTATGTTACTTACTGTCAGTTAATAAAGCATGTTTATCAAAGAAATAACCCAGACCTGAGTGATTTGAGTTTGAGGCAGAAAAGTTCACTGAGTACCACTTTCAAAATGAATGAAAAAGACCCCCACTAAGACATGGCATTATGGCTTTTCAGAGCATTGGGGGTGAAGAATATTCTACAAATCTTCCAAAAAGAAAAAGTTTACATAAAAAGGAACAAGAATCAGAATGGCAGCAGGTTTCAACAGCAGTGTCGGATGCTAGAAAACAGAAGAAATTTTAAAATGCCTTCATGATTTTAAAGAAAACAATTTCAACCTCTAAATTCTCTCAGTTAAGCTATTCCTCTCTGAAGGAAGAAAAAAGAGAATCAAACTTACTTTGTTTCCTATGTACCCTTTATTATGAAGCAACTTGAGGATACGCTTCAGAAAAATGAGGAAATAAGCCAAAGAAAGGCGATGATGTGGCCTAAGAAATAGGGGCTCTAACTCAGGAGAGAGATGAAAAAGAGATTTCAGAATGACAGCTGCACAAAAGATGAGACATTTTTAGTCCAGACTAGAGAAAGAGTTCTGGGAGGAAAAGCCTCCAGAAACAAACAGATTTTATAAAGTAGTAATATTTGGTTGAACCATTTGAAATTAATGTTTTTGTAGATTAAAAAGTTAACTAGCAATATGATATGCAATGCTAATAATAGCTACATTCAGAGTGTGTTTATCACTTGTCAAACACAGTTTTATGTACTTGTGCATTTATTGTCTCTTTTTAGTCCTTACAACAGTCATAAGGTGTAAATACTATTATTTTCTCCGTTTTAAGATTGAGAAGACTGGGACAAAAGGAAGGTTAGGTTAGGGTCAAGTTGCTCACATCATCCAGCACATGCATTTGGTGCTGTGGTTTGAACCGAGGCAAGTCTCATTTCAGAGCCTAGGCTCTTAACTTTGATGCTGTGCAGGCAGGAGATTGGGGGATACTTTTCTGGACTGTGACCAGTCAAGGGGGAAGGACCTGCTATCCAGACAGCCAGGTCACCATACAGTGAAGCCCACTGTGCACAAGCCCGACCTATCCACTCGGAACTTCCTGTGAGCTCTTTCTGAAGGGAAATTAAAATATATCATTAATAATGGTAGAGCGAGAAGAGAATGCATTGGCAAAATGAATAAAATGCCATAAAAAAGAACCTTCGGAGGACAAAGGTCTTAGAAGTTAGAAGTATGACAGCAGAAGTGAAAAGCCCAATAGGTGAATTACAGAATTAAATTAAAGACATTTGAGGTTAGAGCATGAAGGCAAAAGGCAGAAAATAGAAAAAGTAAAAAATCAGAAGACCAATCCAGGTGCTTCAGTTCTAAATAATAGGCATTTCCAAGTAGAACAGAGAAAATGGAAGGCAGAAATTCATGTGAAATAATTCAGGGACATTTTCCAGAACTGAAGGCTGTAAGTTTTGGTATTGAAAGGGCCTGTTCAGTGCCCAACACAATGGACAAAAATGGAACCACACTAGAGGACATCATTATAAAATTTCAGAATACTGGGGATAAAAGTAAGATCTTACAAGCTTCAAGGAAGAAAAAAATAAGTCACATTCAGAGGATCCAGAATTGGAAGTGCCTTTGGATTTCTCACCATTAACACTGTAGCCTAGAAGCAATGCCTTCAGAATTCCAGGCGAAGATGATTTTCAACACAGACTAGAGATTTTATATATATATGTGAAAGTTTGGGGAAGGTAGTGAGGGTGTACGAGAGCTAATCCTCTTAGATCATGGGAGAAAGATCATAGGCATTGCATACATTGGATAAATTCAGAAATAGCATTATGAACACAAAATATAGAATTATGGTAGAACCTACCAGAAGAAACAGGTGAAAAAGTTAAAAGTGGTTGCCTTTAAGGGACATGGGTGAGCAGGATGTGCTGATGACTGTTGGTTTTCATTATGGGCCTTTTGTTGCCCTGGGATTTCTAATTAATTCATGAATTCATTTAATAAATTTTATAAAGTTTTAAAATAAGTTGTCTCACATTACTTCATTAGGGTTATAGAATGATCAAATAGAGTAATTAATACAAAAAAGAGTTTGTAAATCGTAAACTATTACTCATTTGAAAGTGACAATGCTATGTTTGTTGAGAGGCATTAGGTAGATGATAATGTCACTGTATGAGTTAACTTGGCCACAGTAGTGCAATCACAAAACTTCAGCCTTACAGTAAACATTCGTTTTTGCTCAGAAGTCTGCGGTCAGCTTGTGGGTTTGCTGATCTGAGGCAGACTTGGCTGATGTCACCTGGGCTTGTTTGTGTGTCTGCTCATATTGTCTGTGTTTTGACAGGTCTAGGGTAGCCTCAGCCACATAGCTAAAGGTTAGCTGTCTATCCATGGAAGCACCAGCTCTCCCACATGTTCTGTCCTCCTCTGCAGGCCAGCCGGGGCTTGTTTTCATGGCAGAGGCAAGTGTCCAAAAGAAAGTGGGAGTGTACAAAGCCTCAGAGACCTAGGCTCAGATCTGGCCCACTCTCACATCTGCCACATTCTTTTGACCAAAGCAAGTCAGCAGAGCAGGAAAAAGATTCCATCCCTTTGTAGTAGGAGTTGCAAATCCATACTGAAAAGGAAGGGTGGAGAAATGGGGCCATTTCAGCAATTCATCGACCATAGTCATTGAGGCCAAATATTTTTATCCATCTCCTTGGAATGAGAATGTGGAAGGACACTGAAAGACCTGGAACTAAGCTTCTTTTCTTTTCTTTTGTAGACAACAAGGAAGATGTCAGAGTTTTCTGTTTAGATCAACAACTTCAAATTCTCAGCATGGAAAATTCCGAGAAGACAGAAGTGGTTCTCCTTGCTTGTGGTTCCTTTAATCCTATCACCAACATGCACCTCAGGTTGTTTGAGCTGGCCAAGGACTACATGAATGCAACAGGTAGGGACAGTAACCAATCCTGATAATGGGGCCCAGGACACCTACCAAAATAGGTACCTCTTCCCTGCCTGTCTCCTTTGAGGCAGGCCTTAAACTTCCAGTGAGAGGTGCCCTCCCTGTACCTGGAGGAGAGAAGCAGCCTCATCTCCCAAGACAAAGGGATGCTGAGAAGCCTCTGAACAAATGGGTCTTGCTAAGTGGCCCTGGTTTACTGTACTTGCCTCATACTCTGACCTGCCGTATTCCTCCACAACTGTCTACTCTTCATGGAACCTAGCATAAAAATACTCAGGTTTAACTGTTGTGGGGGGGTCTTCATCTTTTGGTGGCTCCTATGTCACATAAAGCTATTAAATAAATTTGTATGTTTTTCTCCTGCTAATATGTCTTTGTCAGATTGATTTTCAGACCCAGCCAAGGACCCTAAAAGGTGGGAAATCCACCCCCCATCACATTCACACAATGTTACTTTGTTTTGTTACATAAATGATCATGCATATGCGGTAGATAGGTGGATGGGTGCTTAGACTCACTAATAATAAGGATTACTAAATGAAAACTAAATAAACTCAGATAAAACTAATAGAACTAAAATTTTAAATGAAATCAATTTTTCCCATCACATTGACATTCTTAAACTTGATAGTATAAGGTATCAGAGCTTGGGGAGAAATGGACTCTTATATACACTATAGGTGGATGGTAAGGCTTTTACAGGGCAACTTAACAATATCAATCAAAATGTAAACTGTGCAGGAGGATGGGGAGTATTTAATGGGGACAGAGTTTCAGTTGGGGAAGATGAAAAAGTTCTGGAGATGGTGGTGATGGCTGTACAGCAATGTGCACGTACTTAGTGCCACTGAACTGTGCACGTACTTAGTGCCAC